>CM018582.1:545000-840039 GCA_009078335.1 Salix brachista
AATTAGCCCACGGATGGATCTATCACTAAATTCTAAACTTGAAACTCAAAACAATGGAGAGACAAATAAGGATAAAATAGAGGGTAGACATTTTTTTCTCCTTGTATTTGGCCTATATATATATATATATATATATATATATATATATATATATATATATATATATATATATATTACCAAAAATCTAAATCCCGTGGCCTTTCCACTGTGCAATCCACTGTGCCTTCTCTCTAAATTCACTGTGGATTGCGACAGTGTGCGGGCGAAAATAGCCCTGGCGTGCGCGGCGCAAGGGACGGGTTCAGCGGGGCATTTACAGTGTTTCCTTTGTTCGTCCTTTTTTTTAAAAAAAATAATCTGCCATGAACAGTGTAATGACGTTTTCACCCCCGGTAATAGGACAAAATAACGGCTGGGGCTGAGGGACAGACATGTAATTGCACGCGACCGGACCGGCCCGGTCCGGTCCGGTCCGCCGCAACTTTTTCTTTTTTTAATATTTTTGGAAATGGCTAACTACGGTTTTAGCCCCTAATAAGACAAAAACCATGAATTGGGTGCAGGGGTGGAACGGTAATTCGCCCTATTTTTCGAATTATTTAATCGGCGTTTGTCAGGGCGTGAGACGCACGCGCCAGACGGTTTTCCGCCTCACGCCCTGTTCAGGTGGCGCGTTCGGTCTCCTCCGGTGTCCGGAAATTGTCTACCGGAAGCCAGAACGATGCGCCGCCGCGTGGTCTTCCTCCCGCGGTGGCGCGTGTAACCATCAGATGTCCGTGTACGCGGCGGAGGCCGGTTGAAGCCGCCGGCCACGTTTCTCTCTCTCCTGCACGTCAATGTGCAGGAGAGTCCCCCATGTATTTTGACTTTGCACTTCGGTCCCTCGACTTTTAATTTCTTTTTTGGTCTTCAATTCTGTTATATAAGTTTTGATTTTGTTCGATTGGGTCCTTCGATTTGAATTGATTGAATGCCAAAGTGTCACTTCGGTCCTTCTACTTTCAATTTCCGAATTGGCTGTATATAACTCAATCAATTCGGTACAAAAGTTCCGATTTTTGCAATTTTATCCTCTGATTTCAATTGAGAATAAATGTAATTTGCATTTCAGCCCTTTGACTTTTAATTTTTTAATTTCAGCCCTTTATATTTGATTTTCATTTAAGTCCTTATACTTTTATTTCTTTATATTTCTAGAATAATCTCAACTTTTGTTCATGTATATATAAAAGTGTTTTTAACACAATAATAATAATAATAATAATAATAATAATAATAGTAGTAGTAATAATAATAATAATAATAATAATAATAATAATAATAATAATAATAATAATAATAATAATAATAATAATAATAGTAATAATAATAATAATAATTGTGATAGTAGTGATAATAATAATAATAATAATAATAATAATAATGACTTAATTATTTTTTGTTCTTACTCTGCTGTGTTTTTTTTCTTTCTCCCGATAATTTAATAATATTTTTTTTTGTCGGTTATAGCGATAATAATTGTTTTTATTTTTTTTATCTTTTGTGAAAATTACTTGAATGTTTTTAGTCTTTCATTGTTTTTTTCCTTTCATTATTAACATAATAATAATAATAATAATAATAATAATAATAATAATAATAATAATAATAATAATAATAATAATAATTTCTTAATTTTTTTTTACAGTATTAGCAATAATAGGTTTTTTTTTTTTTAATCTTTTGTTAAAGTTTATAGGATGTTTTCAGTCTGTCATTTATTTTGGTTTCTTTCATTATTAACATAATAATAATAATAATAATAATAATAATAATAATAATAATAATAATAATAACAACAGTGATTATTATTAATATTATAATAATAGTGATTATGTATTCTATTATTATAATAATAGTTATTATTTATTCTTTCATACTAATAATAATAATAATAATAATAATAATAATAATAATAATAATTTAATTGGTTTTTCTTGCTTGCTGTTTTGTTCATGCTTTTCATTTTTTTCCCTCGGTATAATTTAATAATTTTTTTTGTTTGTATTCTGGCGGCAATAATAATTTTAAATGTTAAAACTCCGATGTTGCTATTGTTATAATATTTTAAATTAATATTGCTTCCTTTTCCCTGTTTGTTTTTTGTTTGCTCTTTCTATTAATTGATTTTTATAATTTTATTATCTGCACAATAATGATTTAAGTAAGTTGGTTTTTTTTCTTATTCAAATATTTTGCTCTTTTTTCTAATGTTAGTTTGCGCTATTTTGTGATCGTTTATAACGCAATACCTATATTATAAAAGATGTAATCTATGCTTACGTACCAAACTCAACTCAAAATTGTAAACATTTTATCTCCTAATCTATAATTTTTATTTACTTATATCATATAAATTTATCATTGTAGAATTAATTATGTTAAATTATATACAAAAAAAATACCCGCGGCAACGCGCGGGCAATTTGCTAGTATATATATATATAAGGGTAAAATAGAATGCACTACCAATTAATAGTTTCGGCTGGAACTATTAATCAATACCGTATAAAATACCGTAAAATAGCACCATTAATGCACTTCGCTGGAACTTGCCTTTTGCCATGTCCCGCTGATGAGATTGGATGCATTCTATTCCAGAGATGCCAAAACAATAATTGGTAGTAACATTGTTTCTAATAAAGAAAGAAATAAAAACAAGTTTACTAAAAACTAGAAAAAGAAATAGAGTAAAGATAAACTTTATTAAGAACAATTCACATAAAACAAATCAAGACTTAAAGGTATGTCCCTTCTTACATCATGGCACACCTTATGATTTGACGATGGTTTGCCTTTATTCCTCACACAAAATATTTCGTTATTAACATAATTAAAACAAATGTCTAATCGTTTGGTCCATATATATATCGAATACATAAGAACACGCATGCATGCATGCAAGGCACCATGCATTTCTATGCATAGCTACACATCCAATACTGACAAGCACTCCCTTTCTTGCACTTGTTGTTGCAGCCTCCACAATGCTTCTTGCTATACATTGGATTCACACATTGACCTCCGCAGCAAATCTCTGTGTATTTACACTTCTTACCACACTTCCCACGGTTAAACCTGTCTGTTGTTTTATTCACACACATCTTCTTGCAGCAATCTGGACCAGGGTTTCCCTGAGCTCGACAAACCCTAGGGTTCTTGTCACATGTCATGAAAGCCTGACTCTGGGCTAGAAAGCGGCTCGTCCCTCTCAGAGATGAAATTGTTTGCCGAGGAGGGTCAGAGTTTGCCTTGTCTTCATAATCGAAGTGACCAGGGAATGAAACATCTTGAGTCGGTATGGCAGATAGAGTAGTAATAGATAAGAGAGAAATGAGCATAGTAGGTAGGAAGATTAGCTTGAGGAACTTCATTTTGTGTGTATTATAAACTCTGCGCGAGCAAGATAGTATGGCTCAGGAAAGATTGAACTGTTGATGGAGGCGAGGCTGAGAGGGTTATTGGAATGGATGGATTGATGAAAGGATCGGCTTTAAGAGGTATTTTTTCCAGAGCCATCACCAACTTGTTGGATTTGAAAATCTCGAAAAAGTCAACAAAAGTCAACACTGTTGTTTTATTAATTCAAGAACAGCTACTGTGCAAATTAAATTTTGGAATTTTGGACGACTTAGATGTCGTGGACTTCAGCCTTCACTCTTCTACCTTTCAACAGTCTTGGAGTCCAGAAATTTCAACACAACTTTGCATCCCTCCCCGTACGTACATGACCATTCTCCATGTCACTTGGCTACTGTGTGTTGTATCACATATCTTTTTTTCTAAACAGCCTTAAAAATAATTAAAGCAGGTCATCTATCGAAAACCAAAAACCAACACCCCAAAACACAATGACCATGATTTGTTCTTACAGCAAAAAACAAATGTTGAAAATAAACCATTTCGAGCCATGGAAAATGAATTAATCTAATATAATCTCATCCAAAAGAATATCTCATTATATAATAATCCTAAAAAGGCTTTGAAAATAAGTTGAAATGCCAAAAAAGAAAAGAAAAGGAGAAGACGACCCAGAAAAATACAGACCTGAGTGAAGATAAATGTGTCATGATCAGAGAACCTGTTGCTCGCTGATCTCCTCCGCATTTCGAAAGAATCAACCCCTATCACTTACAGCGAAATCAACCATCCAAGAGGCTAAACAAAGACGCCTCCCTTTTTTTCCCATTATCCCTGTCGAGAAAAATAAGCACAGAACTCATCAATATCAAATGAGAAGAACAAAAATAAAAGATAAAAAACTCATCTCTGAAAAAGGCTAATATATAATTTCTGTTGGAGCTCAGCTCATGGAAAGGAAAGACTAGATGATGACCTGAAGTTTGTGAGGAAGCCTTGAATATCTAATTGCTTTAAAATATAATAAATTATATATACCCTCTCACCTTTCTTTTCAAATAACCACGAACATACTCCCAAGTTGCCAGGATTATAGTGTGCAGAACAGGAATAATTCCTAAAAATACGAGAAGCTATTTCTACATTGGCTAGATGTGCATCAGCATCAGCATCGCTACTGTTGTGAGTGGCGATAACTTCCCTGTTTGATGAGCTACTGCATTGGGATGCGACAACTTTATTATTTGATTGGATTTTATCATCATCACCATTTCCTTCCTCTTCATGCAACCATCGGATACCAACCATCATTATTTGAATAGTTGGATCAAGTGGAAGCACAGAAATACTCACGTCATCCCCATTATTAAATGTAGAATCATCGCCCCCTAATTTCCAGTGGCTCAGCGATTGGATTACAGTATTCACATGCTTGTAACCACCCGGAAAGAAAGAGGCGGGACAGAACAAGGATCGACCACTGGTATTGTTTCTGATTTCAAGATAAATAGAACCACAGAGAAGGGTTTCTGGCGTGGTGCAAAACCTTGTGAATAGATTAAAGGCACATATCCGGTGCGCAGCAGGTGAGGCTATTTGGAATGAGAGGTGGCCTACGAACTCTTTCTGAATTATCCACTCCTCTTCCTCCTCCTCATAAAACTTAACCATCCCATCTTCATCAGTTACGACAACGTTGAACACGCCCTTAGCAACTGTTACCTGTACCATCAAAACGAAGTCGATGATAAAATGAGCAAAGGAAAAATATTCCAGGAGAAGTACACAAATGTAGATTTGAAATACAGTAAAATGGGTGTGGGAGGACCTGAAATACGCGTGGCTGTATTTGAGCGTTAACCGATTCCAATATTCTGAACATGTGTGAGTCGGCCTTTTGGATTAATTCTAGCTTCATCCAATCTTGGATGTCAGCTAATTGATCACAATCATATACTACAGTCCAAGGGATCAGATTTGGAACATTTTGCAGTGAGTAACTACTAGACACATCTAACGAGGACAAATTGGATGGAAGCTCTGGGAGTGTCTGAAGCATTTTGCAATTTCTCAAAGTCAGGGCTACGAGTGGACTGAGGTCCTTAATGCTTTCTGGAAGAAAACGAATTGGAGTTCCACTTAAATCTAGTCTCGTCAAGGAGTGTGGCAATGTAAATCTGGGAGCTTTTCTTGCTGAAAACCTAGAAGGAAACAATAGCTTCAACGACAAAGATGTGATTATGGATGGTGTACTAGCAGCACTTTGAAGCAACCTGTGTCCCTGATGATTCTCTAACTCAAAATTCAAGCTTTCAAGATTTGAACAACCATTTAAATAAAGCTCTTGAAGTGAATTCAACCCACTCACTTCTTCAGGAAGCTCCACGAGACTCTTACAATTCTTCAGATTTAACATCACGAGACAACGTAAATCTCCAATAGATTCATGAATCTGAACCAAATGGATGCAGTCTTCAAGTATTAGATTTTCAAGTCGTGGGATACGTGACAAGTCTGGGGTTCTAATGAGGCCATGCGAGTGACGCAAATCAAGTATTTTCAATTTTGGAAGAGACTGCAAAAACTCTCGAATTTAGTTGTTATCAACTGAAAATGAGAGAGATAGCTATGGAGAGAGACTAGATACTTACCAATTTGCCTTTCCAAGCATCAACTAGACAGCTTCTGGATAGATCAAGAACCACAAGCTTCTCCAAGCATAAGTGCTTCGGTATGGATCTCAAAGAGAATCCATGCCAGCATAACCATATCAGATTCTTAGGGAAGTGTTCATAACTTCCATAGAACTTCATGTAATTTAGTTGGAGAAATTTAACATTCCGCATATTTCTCAAAGCATCCGTGCTGAGGACGGGTAACAAACTTGCGTGACTAATCTGTACTTGTTCCCCGAAGAAAAGGTCAGAAAGCCATTCCCGAGAGGGAAACGCAGGAAGACTATAATGTTGAAAGAAGTTATGCTTGTCGTGAACCATTGAATCACCACAGATAACTTCGGTACAATTATCTTCCATTAATGCACGCATATCAAGGGTAAGGCCACGCAATTTTTCAGCATCCTGCTTCAAAAATATTAAAATTACATGAGAAAATAATAAACAAAATGATCAGGTACTTACAGTAGTTTTTTTCAATATATAAAGTAAAAGCCATATATACACCATCAAATAAGAAAACAAAATCAGGTACTTACACTTGTTTCTTTCAAAACTGTAAAGGCTTCCATGTGATGCCATATTCTTTGACACTTGGGTGATTCTTGACGAGCGATTTCCCTTCCCATATCTCTTACGAGTTGATGCATCCACAATCTCTTATCATTGTTGATTTCAACAATTTCTACCAGACATCTATCGATGAGATTGTCAATCCTGAATCTTGCACCTACACCGAGCCCATCTAGTATCTTAATAGCATAGTTGTAATCCATCCCGTTGAAGAAACAAGCCATATCAAGGAATAAGTTTTTTTGGTAATCATCATCAAGAGAGTCGTAACTTATTCGAAGAACCTTTTGAACTTCACAATTTGGAATCACTTCCATTTCTTGTAATGCACTCTCCCACACTTCTCTACTCTTACCAGATAATGAAGAACCAATAACACGAAGGGCCAATGGAAGTCCATTACAATGACGAACTATTCTCCAAGAGTCCTCCACAAAACCTTCAACAGGGTAAGCTTGTCCAAAGGCATTCCAACTGAAAAGCTCAAGTGATTTTACGTTATCTAGAGGCTCAACTTTGCACTTGACCCATTCAATATCATTATTAGCTGAAATCAGACTCTTATTTCTGGTTGTTACAATGATTTTACTTCCTTCACAGAGCCAATTTTGCATGCCAACGATTGCATTGAACTGCCCCCTTTCGTCCACATCATCAAGAACAATAAGAGTTCTTCTGCAACATAAGGCATCCTTAATCTTCAGAATTCCTTCATCAACATCGTTTATCTCATCAACATTCTTTTTTAGGATGTCGGAAAGAAGTTGCCTCTGTAGGCAAACTATACCCTTGAATTCTTTTGACCTTTCTCTAAAATTTGTTAGAAAGCTGTTTCCTTCAAATTTATAGAAGTTCTGGTTGTAAACACTCTTCGCTATGGCTGTCTTTCCAACTCCACCAATTCCATAGATGAAAGCTATGGCCGCACCGTGGGACCTATCTTGCAACCATGAGTTGATATAGTGTATTAGAGAATGTCTTCCAACGAAATGAAGGGGGACATCAAATACTTTTCGATCCAAATTCTTTGAGACCTTCTCCACAATAGATTGGACAAACTGTGCCTCGTACCTACATCGGAAAGTAAAATACAATGTACAATAATTAGTAGTGTCTCTATAATTCAGGAATAGAAATAAATTGTTGGAAAATTGGAAAAAACTCTGATACCAAATGTTGGAATGTAGAGGTGCCCACTAATTCAATTGAAAAATTCTAGCCCTTAGCTAAGAATTAATTGAAATATTTCAGCCCTTAGCTAAAGAACAAAGAGGCCAAGGGATAAAAATCCAATATCTATTTTTTCTTGTCATCCCTCTAATTGTATTTATAGAAGAAATCAAAGCATTACAATAAGAACTCTAATCAAACACAAACTCTTAAACTAATCTTATCATAGATAAGATTTAAACTAGAAGTAGAAAAGAACAATCAAAACACATCACTAAATGATAGAATTAAATGACTAACATTAATAAAAAAAAAAAACTTATCACTAATTTCTAGCAGAATTGGTACCAAATTCTTCAACACTCCTCCTTTGTTCGAAGGATGCACATATCTATCTTCTCCTTTAGCTCTTTAAATTTGTCTCTCTGGGGGAGTTGATTGTCACTCTCCACTATCTCCCATAAATCAAAAGTTTTCAAGTATATCTCCATTTTTACAGCCCTAATACCATAATTCAAACCTTTGAATGATGGTGATTTGACAGGAAAACTTGTGATCGATTCCATTGAAATAATACTCTGCTCACACTCTCGGTTTTTACCTCACAAAAACCTTCAAAGCCCTTAGCTTTGATTTCCCTTAAAACCTCACTTTTAAACCCTTCAAAGCCCTTAGCTTTGATTTCCCTTAAAACCTCATTTTTAATCTCTCGTGTTTCACACAATCCCTTCAAAGATCCTAATAGCTCTGATACCATTTGTTGGAAAATTGAAAAAAACTCTGATACCAATTGTTGGAAAATTGGAAAAAAACTCTGATACCAAATGTTGGAATGTAGAGGTGCCCACTAATTCAATTGAAAAATTCTAGCCCTTAGCTAAGAATTAATTGAAATATTTCAGCTCTTAGCTAAAGAACAAAGAGACCAAGGGGTAAAAACCCAATATCTATTTTTTCTTGTCATCCCTCTAATTGTATTTATAGAAGAAATCAAAGCATTACAAGAAGAACTCTAATCAAACACAAACTTTTAAACTAATCTTATCATAGATAAGATTTAAACTAGAAGTAGAAAAGAACAATCAAAACACATCACTAAATGATGGAATTAAATGACTGACATTAATAAAAAAAAAACTTATCACTAATTTGTAGCAGAATTGGAACCAAATTCTTCAACATAAATAGTAATTAGCTAAGAAATTAAAGCAGGCTGCGTGCACCAGTCATTGGTAGTTAAATTTGGGGGTAAAATTAATTACGTAACAAAGAAGAAATCATTTTATATGTTCTCCGAAAAATTGTTCACAGCCACCAGCATTCTAGTCTTATGCCATGTGTAGTTTCATTAAGAGACACAACTTACCCATCTCCTAAAACCATTCCTCCCAAATCTGCAACTTCCTTCAAAGCAATCCTCCACCCATTCACCCGCTCCTTCTCCCCATTGAAACGCTTTTCATGTTCGACAAATGCGTCAGCGTAGCTCCCTGTTTTGTTTCTGACTTGGGATGGATCCACATCATAGAATATGGGCAACACTATGGAGTTAGCAGTCCTCTTACGTTCCATGATCATCACAAGTTCATCGAGGCACCATCTCGAACAAGCATAGTCTTTGGAGAACACGATTATCGATATTTTTGATTGTTGTATTGCTTTCTGGATCTCCAACTCTATATTCTGTCCTCTCTGAATCTCATCATCATCTCTAAATGTGTGAATCCCTGCCTGGACTAGGGCCGTGTAGAGGTGATCGGTAAAGTTCTTGCGGGTGTCATTACCTCTAAAACTCAAGAACACTTGATGTTTACAGTTAGAAAACCGTGAAGAGGAGGACTCTTGATATTTCCCAGCAGCCATTTCGAGTCAAGCAAAGATAAAACTTTTCGAGGATCTAAACAAATGAGGGGGGGGGGGGGCGCCAGGATTAATGTGGGTAGTTCATGATGATCGACAGCACACTTTGGTAATGATTAATATGGGTAGTTTCCGGTTGAGGACTTTTTTGGTTGTATCGCAAGACTTGGATGTTGACATGAATAAAATGAAATGTCACGCGTCGCAACAATCAAACAATGAATAGTTAATTGTTGAAGTGAAATGCTGGAATTTTTAGACGTGTTGAAGAATTGTAATTTCCACGGACACAAGTCACTGCCCGAAAAAATGCACCATTTTCCATTTTATATATATATATATGCATGCAAAATGAAAGTGATAGATGTTTCTCTTTAATCAACACCATTTTCAATTATTAATTCATTATTTTTTTGAAATTCTTTCTATTAAAGGCATTTTTTTTTCAAATAAGAAATTATCATAAATTCAAGTTATATTAAAAATAATAATAAATTGATAATTTTGACATTGATCTATTAACAAAACTTGAGACAAATTATATAAAAATATACAAAAAATAGATATTTTGTTTAGTATTGAATATTCATAAGAAATTATTTTCTAAAAAAACTATGCATATTAGGTTCGTAGATAATGATTTGGAAAGAAATTGTTAATATTACCATTAAAACACTAATATAATTATTAGGTTCATATGATATATAAGAAATTGTTAATGTGCACTTAATCAAGTCAATTATAGCGAGAAGTGGTGATCAAAAGGATTAATCAAGGAGAGTGGTGTAGATATAAATGCTTTTGATTGAGAAGGAGAGAAAATTATGGAAGAATTTACATAGAAGACATGAAAGTAGCTGGCCTTCTCTTTGATTATGGGAAATTGTATGGTTGTGTGCTTTTAGTGGGGTGGTCTTATCCAACCAAGTTAGGCTTTTAATGAAAATTATGTGTAAAATTAGGTGGTGTCACTGTCTTAGGAAGCCTCACGCTGATCACTAAAACAGAGACAAAACACAGAATCTCTCTATGTGCTGGAATCACTCCAAGTAATAATTCAATTGTAGAATCAAAAGGTTGGCCAAAAAGTTGCCTTCTGTATTATTCATCAACATTTAAATAGTAATGTAGTCCCCTGTTTTAACTAGGAAAGAAACTTCTAACTTAGAAACGTAAATAACTAGGAAATCATAACAGAATTGATTTCCTGTTCTAACTTTGGAAAATAGTAATTAACTGAAAGACAATAACAATAAAAAAAAGTCAATTTTGCAACAGCTCCAGCTTTGGTCACGGCACTATGGGAATTTCCTGATCTGCATTCTTTTCCTGATTTGCATTCCTTTCCTGATTTGCATCAATTGTCAGGCCTCCTGAAGAACTTGACTCCGGCAAGTATTGACTGGTGTATTCCGTAAAGAGTTGTGGATGCAAACGTTTGATCTCTGAAGCTTGTAACCAGACAGAATCATATTTTGGATGGTTTTTCCATTGCAATAGGAATTTATAATAACCCCCTCGATGAGTGGTTACGAACTGGTGGTCAAGAATTGCAGCAATTTCATCTCGTGGTGCTGTATTTTCTGGGACTCGTGGTGCTGGTGTAACGGCTAGAACTGGTTGTGTAGAAATGTTGTCGACATCACCCTTGAACTCCGTAAGATCTTCAATGTTAAAAATTGGGCTAATAGCAAAATCAGAGGGCAGGTCAATAACGTAGGCATTAGCACCTAATTTCTTTGTGACTTTGAAGGGTCCTGCTCTTCGTGCATGAAGTTTAGTAAAACTCCCTTGAGGAAAACGCTCTGGTCGTAGGCGAACTAACACCATGTCACCTACATCAAATTGTCGATTCTTGCGTGTTGCATTTGCTGCATCTGCATAAGAGGTGGTTTGAATAGTCAGGCGTCATTTGCATTCATCGTGAACATCTCGCATGTAGCTAGAAAAATCCATGGCTGCCTTGCTTGCCCTGGGTGGTGAAGGTAGTGAAGTAACATCAAGCAGGGCGTTGGGTCGAAACCCGTAAACCACTTCAAAAGGGGTGTAGCCTGTTGATCGGTTAACTGAGTTATTAAAGGCAAATTCAGCGTGTGGAAGCACCATATCCCAGCTAGTCACATGAATAAAACAAAAAACCCTAACCCTAAATTTTTCTCTACATTTTGGGGCTGCAGCCGCCAGACCCATCTTGGCAGCTGCAGCCCCTTTCCCCGTTTCTTTCTTCCTCCTCACCTTCTCCGGCCAACCTCCCTCATCCTCTCTTCCTCATCCGCTAGCCCTCTTCACAGCAGCCCCTTCCCCACAATTCCCTCTTCATTTTCCCGTCCCCTTCTCTCCTTCACACGGCCAGCACAGGCAGTTCCCTTTGCCTTCAGCCCCCTTCCTCAGCCACGGTCTCACTCTCTCCTCCGCCCAGCCACCTCAGCCATTTCCAGCCTGCCCTCGTCAGCCTCAGCTACCGCCCTTCCCCTTTGCCTCCATCCCTAGCAGACCCACTCTCTTCCCCGTCAGCCCTTTCCCTCAGCAGACCAGCTCCCTCGCTCGGACGGCAACACAGCCACCACATCAACCCCCACGTCCTCACTCCATCTCATCTTGGCCAGCGCCTTCAGCACTCTGCCTCAGCCAAGGAAGAACAGATCTGAGATTTTGAGAAGAAGAGAAGAATAAACGCCGAGAACAGAGCCAAGATTGGAAGAGAAAAATTGATTTTTGTGTTTGTTTTGTTTGTTGTGTGCTGTTTGTTTATGTCCACAGGTCATCTTGAGACATCCTCGCCGGCGAGAAGAAGAAGAGGAAAACAGAGAAGAAGAAGAGAGAAAGCAGAAGAAGAAGAAGAAGAAGGGACCGAGAGGAGAAAAACGGACCAGCTGCCCTGTTTGTGTCTGTTTGTGTGTTTTGTTTTGCTTTGCAGGTCACCGGAAGGCCATCTCTGGCGAGAGAGGAAGAAAATAAGATCTGCGCACCCCTGTTTTGCACCTTCACCAGCGGCGGCGCGTGGAACCACGCGCCGTCAGTGACGGTGGCGCGTGGGCAGACGCGCCACCAGTCATCCTGTTGTTGCCGCCACTGTCCAGAACTGTTCCTGAGTCCTCTTATGTAATTTTCTTTGTGTTTATGTGTTTATTTGAATTTTTATTGTATTTTTAATTATTGTTAAAAAATGTAATGAAAAAAATGAAAAAGATAATGTGTGTGAGTTGTATTTTTATTTGTAAAAAATATAATGAAAAAGAAAGAAAAAAGAGAAAGAGTGTGTGTGTGTTGCGTTGTGTTGTGTTTACTCAATTTTATGTTTGTTTTGATTAAGAAAAAAAAGGAATATAAAATGAAATGAAAAATGTGTTTTCTTTGCATACGGCCTATACACTAGCATTTTTTAAAAATCCTTTTTCTTTCAAAAATATATATATTATCTTGGAGTTTGAAGAGGAAATGTGTTTTAGCATGGACGTCGCAAAGAAAAATCATTTCTTGTGTTTTGAGATTTTACAACATGTTTGTAAAAATCCAAAGGGTATTGGCTAATATTTTAAAAAATATAAAAAATCTTATTTTTGGGAATTTATTATTCACTGTCGGTATTCGGATAAATAAATCTTAAGGGGTCAATATCCAAAATATTCGGCGGGGATAGTATGTTATTATGCACTGTCGCTGTTTGTATAAATAAATCCTAAGGGGTCAATATCCAAAATATTCGGCGGGGATAGTATGCTATTATTCACTGTCGTTGTTTGGATAAATAAATCTTAAGGGGTCAATATCCAAAATATTCGGCGGGGATGTAAATAAATCCTAAATAATCAATAAAATTCACAGGATTATTCTGAGCGGTGATCGATTCCTTTTTCAATCGAAACATTTTTCATGTGAATAAATACGACCCGTTGAATCATTCAAAATCACATTGAAATAGACAATGCAGCTTACCTCAGGTAAGGCGTACTAGGGGTGCTAATACCTTCCCTTTACGCAACCAGTCCCCTACCCTTGAATCTCTGACCGGACCAGTGCAACCGGGTGTTCCTAGCGACCCTCAACAGCCAGGTGGCGACTCCTTCTCAACTCCATTGCGAGAGCCAGGATCCCTCCCGGGACGCCGCGCAATGACGTGCGAATTTCCTGATCTGCATTCTTTCCTGATCTGCATTCCTTTCCTGATTTGCATCATTAGGTCAGTCTTCTCTTGATTACTAGCCATCAATTTCTTTCACGTAGCGGATATAAATAAATTTATCCAAATGTGACCCGATCACCCCATTCAAAACCCAATCTAAAACCCAATCTTTGCCTAGCCCAATTAGGCTTAATAAACCTCTAAAGAATGAAAAATGTCAAGGAATTGACTTAATAAAATGACACCATATTAAATAGATTTTAATCAACCTGGTTAACATGCTAAATTTATAACTCGACCCATTTATTTCCGTTAAAATGCACTAACCTAGTATGCTAATTCATCTCATTTATTTCTTTTATTCCTAACTTGATGGGATCAAATCTAAAACTAAATTGAAAAAACATCACAGAATTAGGAACCAAAATAAAAAATAAATCAAAAGTTATCTAACAATTGAAAACCAAATAAAATCAAAATTAATTGCATAAGGGCATAATTAAAAACATAAATTTATGGTCCAAATCATATTCTTCCTCTAAGATATGTTCACGGAAGTGATGCAATCATTTTCTTATTCCTCACTTGTTTGTTGAAAAGAATAATTTTTATTACATGGATGACCTATTGGACAAATGTTCGAAATTTGTGTGCAAATGGTAATGTTTAACGATAGATGTATTATTATATATTTAATTTGGAGCTCATTTACCTCTTTCTCTAATTTAATTACCGTAAAATTTCATTGTTATCTTCAGCCTTGAGCTCAACATGGCAAATGGTTTATTTTATTTTATTTTTTACTGGATCTTGGCCCAATTATCTAAAAAGCTAAATCTGCTCATGATTTGCGCCACTGTTCACCCTCTCACAAAACACTATTCACGGTTACTATTATGCTCAATTTTTGGGTCGGTTTAGTTCGTTCGGTTCGGTCGGTCTGCGTTTTTTGTCTTCTTGTGGAGTGCATTAACGAAATTATCCATCGAAAAAGATAAAAACATGCACCTGGGTTCAGGGGTTCCATGGTAATTGCACACTTTCGGTCCGGTCCGGTCCGGTCCAACTACCCGGTTTATTGATTTTTTAATATTTCTTTGCAAAGTTAAATAACCATTTTAGCCCTCGCAAACGACAAAATCACGTTCTGTCCGTTAGGGGTGCCCCGGTAATTGACCATTTTAATATTGATTTTCCGCCGAATTACTGCAGGCGCGTTGCCAGACGTGCTGTCCGTGTTCAACCCTCATGCGTTGTTCTATTGTCGCGTGCGGCGTATTCCGGCGTCCAAAAATACCCAACCGGCGTCTATAATGATTTTCATCAATGTTATCTTCCCACCGGTACGGCACGTGTAATCACAAGATGTTCGTAGACGTTGTAATGGTCGTTTGAAAATTTTCACCCCTTTTCTCTCTCCTGTCTGCGCAATCTGACGTCAGCGCAGTGTTATTTTCTGAAATTTTCACTTCAGTCCCTAAACTTGGAATTGTGTTTTTATGGTCCTTATTGTTAGTATATAGGTTTTGATTTGTTTCAATTTCGTCCTTCAATTGAAATTAAGTATATACTGTAGTTGCGTTACGGTCCTCAAACTTCGAATTTTTCAAATTGGTCTGGAATCCATAATATTTTCAGTATCAAAGTTTTGACTTATTTCAATGTTATCCTTCCATGCAAATTAAGTATAAATTTCAGTTTCATTTCGGTCCTAATTTTTTTAATTTTCGGTTTTGTTTCAAATTATTTAACTTCATTAGTATCCATGTTTGGATTTATTTTAATTTTGTCCTTCAAATTATATTTATTATATATTTGTTTTTATTTTATCACTTATACTTTTAATTCCTTTATTTTTTTTATATATTTCTTTCCATATTTATATATACATGCTATTAGTTTCTATTTTCAAATTTCCTTAATTTCTAATGTTATTAAGTTTTTTATTTAATGTTAAAAATTTTATATGTGCTAGTAATCATTTAAAAATTAATAATTATTATGATTTATCTATTTTTCCTCTTCAAGTCACATAATTTCATATTATTATTGATAAGACATTCAAAATAATGATAATGATTATTTATTAGTTTTGTTTTCTTTTAAATATGTCAGACTAATTATATTTTTTGATATTTATTTAATTTTACTATCATTGCTCTTAAATACTTTTAATATAATAATATGAGTAATAAATCTTATAAAATAAAAAAATTATGGAGTTTTTTTTTACAATAAATATGGTCTCACCAGTTTTTTTTATTATTTCCACTGTTATTAATTTTTTTAAAATTTAAATTTGTGTTAGTGATCATTTTAAGATTGATATATATATATATATATATATATATATATATATATATATATATATATATACAACCTAGATTTTTTAGGAAAAAAAAATATTATCATTGTTCTGAAATAATTTTAATATAATAATATGAGTCATAAATCTATAAAAAAAAATTATTTTTTTCTGACAATAATTATGGTCTCACCAATTTTTATTATTTCCACTGTTATTAATTGTTTTTTTTAATATTTATATTTTAATTTTTATTGGTGATCATTTTAAAATTAATATTTAACCTAGGTTTTTTTGGAGAAAAAATTACTGTTATTGCTCTAAATTAATTTTAATATAATAACATGAGTAATAAATCTTATAAAATAAAAAATTATAGAATATTTTTATCTAACAATAATTATGGCCTCACTAATTTTTATTATTTTCGCTGTTGTTAAGGTATTTTTAAATATTTATGGTTTCTCTTTGTTGTTTTTTAGATTTTTTTAATTTATCTTTCAAGCCAAAAAAAAATTAAATCTACCTATATTATTTTTATTTTGTCTTTTATTTAGGTTTTTTTCTTATAAATATGTGACTAATTATATATTTTAATATTTATTTTATATTAGCACCTGAAAATATATATATATATAGACAGAAAAAAATGACCTTGGATTTTTTAAAGAATAATATAATAACATAAGTGTTCTTAAATACTTTTAATATAATAATATGAGGAATAAATCTTATAAAAGAAAAAGAAAAAGTTTTAATTCTAATTTTGTCCTCTTTTGTTTAGGCTTATTTCTTAGAAATATTTGATTGTTGGATTTGAGATTGTTTTTGTAAAAAAAATTGTTTAATATTTCAGATCTGATATTACTGGGGAAAAAATACAACTTACAAACAAAATGGGTAGAAAAATTTACCTAAGTTATCTACAATTCAAAAATATACGGACCACTTCCCCTGCGTTTCGATTACACTGTTCCATTTAAGCGGGGAAAAAAACTCATTTCTAACAGATTTGATCTATTAAAATTTTATTATTTAAATATTAAAATAATGAATTACAACACATAAAAAATCAATTATTTTTCTACATAAAAAAAGCCCAGCACAACGCGCGGGGAAATAACCTCGTTCTATACTAAACTGGATCAATCCACTCATAATCAGCCCACGGTTGGATCTATCACTAAATTATAAACTTGAAACTCAAAACAATGGAGACAAATAAAGATAAAATAGAGGGTAGACATTTTTTCTCCTTGTATTTGGACTATATATATATATATATATATATATATACAAGTTCTTCAAACTCCTTTCCAGAAAATAGCCCCTAAATGCTACTTGATTTATTTATTTTTTTGCCTATGAGTGTATGATTATCTTTATATTGTACTTAAGAGAAATAAAAAAAAATGAAATTGAATCCAACCAACCCTTTGATTTATTTTTTAAAAACTTTTGATGGTATAAGAGTTATTTTATAATATTTCTATTGAGTGTTCGAAAGATCTAAAGATAATATTATCCATAATCAATAAATTAATAACAAATTAGTGGAATGAAAAAGAAAAAAAGTTGGTTAGAATAACAAAAATAATAATAATTATACTATTCAGGTGAAAAATGTTGGTGATTTATCATAGCCTTCAGTGTTTTTTTTCTTTCTTTCTTTCTTTCTATATATATATATACTAGCTATATTGCCCGCGCGGTGCCACGGGCATTCTTGTGTATATAATTTAACATAAATAAATCCACAATGATAAATTTATATGATATAACAACATAAAAGTTATAAATTAGGAGACAAAATGTATAAATTTTTAAGTATAGTTTGTTGCGCAAGCATAGAATACACATTTTAGAATGTAGGTATTGTGCCATAAAAGATAAAAAAAGAGCGCGAACCAATATTAAAAAAAAGATCAAAATATTTTTATATGAAAAAAATAAAAAAGTAATAACTAAAATCATCGTCAGTATTGTGTAGATAGTAAAATTATAAAAATCATTTAATACAAAGAGCAAATAAAAATAATAATAATGAAAAAAAAAATGGGGAAAAGGAAGCAACATTAATTTAAAATATTATAACAATAGCAACATCAAAGTCTTAACATCTAAAATTATTATTGTTGTTACTATCAAAACAATAAAAATTATCAAATTATACTGAGGGAAAAAAATAAAAAGCATAAACAAAATAGCAAGCAAGAAAAACAATTAAAATATTATTATTATTATTATTATTATTATTATTATTATTATTATTATTATTATTATTATTATTATTATTATTATTATTATTATTATTATCATGAAAGAATAAATGAATGAATGAAAGATTAAAAAAATTGTAAAAGCTACAAAAAAATATCAAACAAAAAAACTACAATGAAAACTAAAAATTATCATTGTTATCATTGTGAACACAATAGAAATTATTAAATTGTTCTGAGGGGAAAAAACCATCAAAAACATTAACAAAAGAGCAAGCAAGAAAAACAATTAAATTATTATAATAATAATAATAATTATTATTATTATTATTATTTTTAATTTATTTTTTTGTGTTAATAATGAAAGGGAAAAAATGGAATAGAAAAAAATTCCAAAAAACTTGAACAAAAGATCAAACAAAAGAATAAAACAAAAACAAAAATTATCGTTGTTATCATTGCCAAAACAATAAAAATTATAAAATTATCCCGAGAAAGAAGAAACTAAAAAACATTATCAAAAGAGTAAGCAAGAAAAACAATTAAATTATTATTATTATTATTATTATTATTATTATTGTTATTATTATTATTGTGTTAATAATGAAAAAAATAAAATAAATGAAAGACTAAAAAAACCATGAAAACTAAAAATTATCATTGTTATCATTGTCAACACAATAAAAATTATCAAATTATTCTGAGAAAAAAAAACCCTCAAAAACATTAACAAAAGAGTAAGCAAGAAAAACAATTAAATTCTTATTATTATCATTATTATTATTAAAGAACAAATAAATAAATGAAGGACCACAAAAAACCAAAAAACTGTAATAGAAGAAAAAAAACAAATAAAAATTAAAATTATCATTGTTATTATTGTCAAGGCAATAAAAATTATCAAATTATCCAGAGGGAAAAAACCAAAAAAACATTAACAAAAAAGTAAGTAAGAAAAACAATTTTTATTATTATTATTATTATTATTATTATTATTATTATTATTATTGTTGTTGTTGTTATTATTGTTGTTGTTGTTGTTGTTGTTGTTGTTGTTATATTTGTGCTAATAATGAAAGGAAAAAAATGAAAGATTTAAAAAAACCAAAAAACTTTAACACCCGCCGACAGTATTTCGAGAAAAATAAAAAAAAATGGGTCAATTACTGTTCCACCCTTGCGTCTAAGTCAGTGATTTTGTCTTATTGGGGGCTATTTCCGTATTTAGCCGTTTAAAAAAAAAAAAAAAAAAAGAGTTGCGGCGGATCGGGCAAACTGGACTGGTCCGTACGCGTGCAATTAGACCCTTAACCTTGAGCACATAACCCTATTTTGTCCGGCTTGAGGGTCAAAAACGTTAATACAATGTTCATGACTGATTAAAATAAAAAGTACAAAAATAGGAAAAATAAAAAATGACCCCATTTTACCCGCACAATTTGCCGAGAATGCAAAGGCTAAAAACGGGTACACACTGCTGCAATACACAGCGATTTAAGAGAGAATCCACAGTGTTTTGCACAGTGATAACTCCACGGCAATTAGATGTTAGGTAATATATATATATATATATATATTTCGGCTGGAACTATTAATTAATACCGTGTAAAAATACCGTACAATAGCACCATTAATGCACTTTGCTGGGACTTGCCTTTTGCCATGTCCGGCCGATGAGATTTGATGTATTCTATTCCAGAGATGCCAAACCAATTCTAAGAACAGTAATTGGTAGTAAAATTGTTTCTTAGAGGTAAGACTTTGAATTCAAAATCAAGAATGAAATTGAGAATTCAATTATTTAAGTAAAGATATTCTCTAACTTCTCAAATATCTAGATTTTTTTGCCTTCGTTGATCCGAAGAGTTTTTTTTGTTTTTAAATAAGGAAATATTCACCTACATGGAAATCTCCTTCCTCCATAGTTGTACTGCACAAGGTTCCAGCTACTCTTACAACTTTCTCCTTTCATCTTTAATTATTTACTCGTTTTCTTTCCTCTCAAGCAGTAAAATTAATAAACATTACCAAGATTAAAGGTGCAGTTTTCCTGATTAAAATAATGTTAAAGGAATTATTATTTTTTTGAGGTTTTGAATATATTGAAAGATCCATAGGCACCGATGAGATTTAGTTATACCTGTTTAATGAATTCCTCTCTCTCTCTCTATTATAAATTCAACCTATTGCTTGAGTTGTGTGTTTACTCATTTAATTGAAATCAATATTTTAGTATTAGAGTAAGTAATTAGTAATAAGATAATAAAAACAAGTTTACTAAAAACTAGAAAAAGAAATAGAGTAAACATAAACTTTATTAAGAACAATTCACATAAAACAAATCAAGACTTAAAGGTATGTCCCTTCTTACATCATGGCAAACCTTATGATCGGACGATAGTTTGCCTTTATTCCTCACCCAAAATATCTCGATATTAACACAATTAAAACAAATGTCTAATTGTTTGGTCCCATATATATCGAACACATAAGAACACGCATGCATGCATGCATGCAAGGCACCATGCATTTCTATGCATAGCTACACATCCCATACTGACATTCACTCCCTTTCTTGCACTTGTTGTTGCAGCCTCCACAATGCTTCTTGCTATACATTGGATTCACACATTGACCTCCGCAGCAAATCTCTGTCTACTTGCACTTCTTACCACACTTCCCACAATTAAACCGGTCTGTCTTTTCGTTCACACACATATATCTTCTTGCAGCAATCTGGACCGGGGCTTCCCTGAGCTCGACAAACCCTAGGGTTCTTGTCACATGTCATGAAAGCCCGAGTCTGGGCTAGAAAGCGGTTCGGCCCTCTCGGAGATGAAGTTGTTTCTCGGCTTTCCGGCCGAGGAAGGTCAGAGTTTGCCTTGTCGTCGTGATCGAATTCAGGGAATGAAACATCTTGAGTTGGTGTGGCAGAAAGATTAGTAATGGCTAAAAGAGAAATGAGCATGGCAAGTAGAAAGAGTAGCTTAAGGGACTTCATTTTGTGTGTATTATAAACTCGATCTGCGCGAGCAAGATAGTATGGCTCAGGAAAGATTGAGCTGTTGAAGGAGGCTTGGTGAGGTATTTATACAATTTTTGATATTGAAAGGACAATATTGCATGGTTTTTCATGCTGTGTGCGATTACTGGTGTGCTCTAATTCAACTTCTTTAAATCAAGGAGTAAACCAAGTTAGGCTTTTAAAATTAGGTAGTTGAATCTGGCAAGTCAAGTAGTATTATTAGTTGAGAAAAAAAAATCGCAAATAAAGTAGTTGACGAACATGAATCCATCACATTTGATATAGTACGTAGTTGCATTAATTTCCTGTTATGAAGGCTATTAAGTTTCGCTTCTATCCAGTTTTACACTAATTAGTAAAGCACTAAGTGGGTGTTTGGCTCCGCATTTGTACCTGTGGTTGAAGGAAAACGCGGAGCCAAACACAATAATAATCAAACAGATGTAAATTTTATGATGGTGGGTCCCACCATTTTTTTATCAAATCTGCCGAAGACGCAAAAGCATCTGAGAGACGCTTTTGCGTCTGTGGCCCTCGTGTAAACGCTGATGTGCCCAAATAAATCAAAAATAAACACCAGCTCGAGAAAGTTTGAGAAAATAACTAAAATCCATGAACTGCCTTACAATTTCGAGTTTAAATTCACAGACGTTAAAACCTACCCTGTTATCGTCTTCCCTAGCTCCGGTGACAGCAACACCAGCCACCAAGGTAGACAGCGGCAGCTCCTCCTCGTCTCTCCCCCAACAGCAGCCATCTCTTCCTTCGCCATAATAGCAGCAAGCTCTCTCTCTCCTCCAGCTCTCTCTCTCCTCGCCAACTCCTGCAATAGCTCCTGGCTAGCAGCATCAGCTCCACCGTGAGCTTCAGAAGCATCCAGCCACCACCAAAGCGTCTTCTCCAGCTCCGGGAAGGCAGCAACGAATCAGCAGAGGTGAACGGCAGCACAGCCCGACAACTTCCAACGCCCCGTCCGGCCACCACAGGTCTCCATTTTTGACGTCACCACGACAGGGAGAACCACCTCGGCCTCTACCATTCGGTACCGGCCGTTCAACCTCTAGTCACAATCGGCCATTTCATGAATAGTAACATGGCCCTGTAATTCATGCAAAAACGAAAGAAAAAACGCACCGTTTTGTGCGTTTTTGCATGCGCCTGTTTTTAACTCTTGGGCTGGGCTGTTCTCGGCCCAGCCCAAGTCCAGCATAGTTGGGCCCTTTTGGCCCAACTTGGTTGTACCGGCCCATTTAGTTTGGGACAAGCCCGGTCCGATTTAAAAAAAAATAAAAATCATGTTTTAAAAAAATTAAAAATTGTGTACATAGAGATCAACTCTGATGAAAGTGATGTAGAACAAGTGGCAGAGACGTACATGCTCAAGAGAGAGCATCCAAAATTCAAAGGCAACTGAATTTTCGCAGTTCGGGCACTGAAGTTGGAATGACGCAAAAACTCACCCAGTTGATGCGTCTCGGCGTTTCCGGAGGAAGTTAGAGCTTTGCTGCTGATGCATGCCTTTTTTTGGCCGAATTTCATCGTTTAGGCCCCGAAATCATCATTTTTTCCATTTTAGAAAAGTTTTGTTTTAGCCGTAACTCTTGATTTCCAGGTCCAAATCGATTAAATAGCAAGGGATCGCAGAGGCCCTTGACGTATAAATTTAATTCGTGATGGAATTGCAAGTAATTTGTTGGGAGAATAAAAATGAGTATCTAATTTACTTGAATTATTAATTACATTTTATTATTGTGATAATTAAATCTACAATATTTTAAAAAATACATATGAGTGTCTTTTAAAGTAATTTCACAAGTTGACTGCAATATGAAAAACATGGTAACCAAACACTCAAAACTGCTTTTCATTAAACCTCAAACTCAACCACAGTTTTAACCAAACACTTCAATTTCAGTTTTGAACCGCAGCTAAAAGCGCTTTTCATAAAACTGTTTTTTCTCAACCTCAACCACAACAGCAACCGCCACGCCAAACAGGCTCTAAATGGAGTACAAGTTGGATTTCTTGATATCTACATCCTACTTATTATTTATCAAGAAAAAACAATTTGATATTCTTAAACTATTTTTGAATATCTATAAAATCATTAATATATACATATACATATTTGAAGTGTGTATGTGTATTAAATGATAAGATTATAAATATTTGTGTGAGTGTGTGTGTTTTGTATCAATCTTGAGATATGTATATATCTTATTGTATAAAAATACAAATTTTCTATAAATATATCTATATAATATTGAGATGTGTATATATCTTATTGTATAAAAAAACAATATTCCTTTTTGTCATTTTTCGCACGGAAACCCTACGTGTTTGACTATTTTTCTCAAGCAAACCCTACGTGTTTGACAAACTTGAAAAACCGTTATGGGAGCACTTTCTATATATTTATGCCTAATTAAACTGCTTTTAGTCTAAAACCATAAATCAGACGTGAATCTCTAAAACCTGAAATAATTCAAAAGATGACGGGCTTTGTTTTTTTGGATTGGAGCAATTGTGGAAAAAGGCCAGCCTCAACCCTTATCCATTATCTTTGTTTATAAGATTTAACATTATGATTGATATAAAGCTTTTATTATGTTTCGCTTATATAATTTAAGTATTTTTTATAATTAGATATAGATAATTTCTTTTCTAATATCATCGATTTCAAATAAAAATAATATTTGTGAAATAAGGTTATTTTATCATTTTATATGAATACAAACTTGTAAAGAGTTTCATTTCTGAACTCCTCGAAATTTTATATTTTGTCATTTTTAGTTTTTTTAATTTTATACACACACATAACATTTAATTTTAAAAAGAATTGAATATGAGATAAGGACAAAAAAAGAGACTCTTAAAAGACATGGGTCGCTAGGATAAACCTCTCACCTATATCATGAGATAGGGATAATTTGATTTTTTTGATAAAAATAATGAAGTTCATTTTTAAAGATAAACAATTTTGAAGGATTTAATTGGGAAAGAAAATGACATCAATCCGTATTATTTTTTCAAACTTGTGATATTAGGTAGTGACTAAATTTAAAGCATCTTATCTGGGAAAAAAACTATTTAAAAACTTGGTTCAACTCGATGGATTGACCTGTATCCTGAGTGACTCTTGTCTTATATCAGCCTGACTTTCAAAAGAAATTGAGGGAGAACTAATCTAGTGTAATGTTGTAAAAAAACCTTGGATTTACCAATGTTTTGGTTAACATAGAGAAAATCTAGTCAAAACAAGATTGAAACTTGCTTACAATTTTTTCTTTAAAAAAAGATAATATCATTTTGATTGTTTTATATAAAAGAAAATATAGTTAACATGGCTAACTTGAGCTAAACTACTTGACTAGGGATCTAATAATTACCCTCGATTAACTCTTATGTAGGGCCTAGAAATAACTAGAAAACCAAGGAGATCAAAATCCCAATAAATAAAGTGTCAAATGATGAAATAAAAAAATAGCAATTAAAATAAAAAAATCTCATTTCAAAAAACAATTAGAGGATAAACTAAAATTTTGACTTCAAGGGAAGATTGAAAACAAAAAATGAAAATAAAAAATAAAAATCAAGAGAATAAGGACTAATTTTTTTTTAAATAAAAAATCAAGACTATTTATTTAAGGATGATATTGAAAACAATAATTGATAAAAGGATAAAAATCAAAATCATAAATCAAAACATTGAGGGTTAAACCTTAAATATATATAAAAAAAATATTTAACTGGAGGGGAAAAAATTCAAAACAAGAAGAAAAAATAAAGAAAAACAATTTCTAATGAACTCAACGATAATAGACGAACTTTTATAAAATAACTAAAAATGATTGAAATTAACCCGATTCAACCTGTAGAATTTATCACACAAATCATGAGGCTGGATCACAAAGTAAAACGCAAACTGAAAAAATAATAATATAAAATTCTAAACCAACCAAAATAATTACAGATAAACTTAAAAAAAAAATTAAAAAAATAAATGTAGATTTGAATAGAAAGGGAAGCAAATTTGACACAGAAAGAAAATAAAACTAAATCATAAGGAATGAGAAACATATTTGATATAAAAACAAAGTGTCAAGAGATGAAATCCAAAAACAAATTTATTCAATAAAGGATTCAAGACCAAAAGGATCACAATTTAAATAATGAGGATCAAATTTCCTGAAGACAGTTTTTATCAAGGATCACTGAGTTTGTTTCTTTTCGGGCTCAGTTCTCTTTGTTAAGGAACCATCTCACCTAAAAGCTTAAGCTTGTAAGTGAGGTCCCATAATATGATTTATATTATTCTCTAACACACCCCCTCAAGTGAAAGCCCTTTGGGCTTGAAACTTGCATAGGCCCACGTCACCTTGTGCATGGTTTTTATCAAATAGAATGGGGGTGGTGAGATTCGAACTCGTGACCACTGGGTCAACAAGGCTCTGATACCATGTTAAGGAACCATCTCACCTAAAAACTTAAGCTTGTAAGTGAGGCCCCATAATATGATTTATATTATTCTCTAACACTCTTTTTCGTGAAGACATGTTCCACAGTTGAAAATTTTGAGCTTGGATGGAGAGCTTCAGCTTCAAAACCAGCCATCTTCATGACATTATTCTAAGCAAATCTCACTGCGGGATCGTGTATGACTAACAAGATCTTCCTGTGGAACCGTGACTAACATGAATGAGTGAGCCCAACCTATCATAAATAAAAGTTTTTCCCTTGGTTAATTTCACAATGCAATGTCAAAGTTTATGTTTTTTAGTGTAAATGCACTTTAAAAACCACTTTTAAACATA
Source organism: Salix brachista (assembly GCA_009078335.1). Classification (NCBI taxonomy): domain Eukaryota; kingdom Viridiplantae; phylum Streptophyta; class Magnoliopsida; order Malpighiales; family Salicaceae; genus Salix; species Salix brachista. The sequence goes on from CM018582.1 coordinate 571,164, forward strand.
TTGCGAAACTCAATTTTCCCCTTCAACGTTTTTGTGGGATTTTTTACGTCCAGCTTCCGTGTTAAAATGAAATTTATCTCTTTCAATTCCACTTAAATACAAATTGGAGATGACAACAAGGAAAAAGAACCCACTAAAAGTAAACCACTGCTTAAGTTCCTTGCTTGGCGCCACCACATTGTTTCCTAGAGAATTATACCATCATGGAAAAATAAAGTCCAAAAATTCAGATAATTAACAAAAATAAAAATCTACTTGATCATTATTGAACAGAAAGCAGTTAGCAGGTGATAAGTATTACATAGCTAACATTTACTTCACTGCCTCAAATTGACGCTTTTTTTTGTCGAAGTAAGGAGGGAAGAAAGAAAAACAGAGCACAATGAACAACGAGTACGACGACAACAGGCTCGGAGGCCCTGAGCAAAAGACAGCATTAAAGGTGGTGGTGGTGATCATGGGATTTTGCCTTGTTGGTTACATTGTTGGCCCACCTTTATACTGGCGTCTTTCTGAATTATTAACGGCCAATATTCGCTCTTCTACTCATCGTTGCCCTCCTTGTTCCTGTGATTGCTCTTCTCAGCAACTTCTCTCCCTCCTTGATGGTATGTAAATATATAATGCATGGATGTGCCTGTTGTTTGATTCTGTTCTTTGTTACCCTTTTTTGTTTGAGTTTGATCCTTGTTGAATGTGAGTTCTTTTTTTTTCTTTTTGGTTTTTAATTGACGAGTCTTGTATGTTGCAATATTTTTTTAGTTTGTGTTTGGATTTTCTTGGGGTGAAAAGGGGTCAAAATTTGTGGCGGGGCCTTGATTTTACCACCTAAAGTGATGCTCTTTGTGTTTGATTATGTGGTCATAGGCATAAAGTTTGCTCATTTAGGTGTGAAAGTTATGTATGGATGACTCATATTTTAAGAATTTTTTCAATTGGAAGAAGAATGGAGTTTAAGTTTTATCCTTGATTTTGACGTGCTGATCAGTAGGATCTGAGTTTTCTGATCTGATGATACAACTTAAATACTCCGAGGTCAACTGGTGTTTATGTATGTAAACTTTCTGAAACAATTTCAAAACATGAATCTGGAGTATGTTAGGAGTTTTTGGCTATATCCTTGTTAAAATCCCATGTCATGTGAAAAATTAAATTTCTTTAGATGATGACCTGCTTGTTATGCTTATTTTGTTTAGTTTTCTCTTAATGATGTAAGGATAACTTTCAACTCTAATGTTGTTTTCCAAGCTGATATGGTTTTCCTGTCTGTTTCCTTTCAGGATTGAGCAGCAGATCCTTTACAGGTTAGTTTATCTTCTCCTTAGTCCTACTGGAATTGGAGCACCTGCTCCTTCGTCCATATCCATATAATAGAATAGCATTAAAACAAATAAAAAATCCCTGTCTTTTATGCAGAAGAACATGATGTTCTGGCATCTTCAGACATCTATAATGGCTTGTTAGGGTGTCAATGGTAACATGTTTCGTGTGCACACGAATGACTAATCGAATCCGTGCTTAGTTTCTGAAAAAATTTAGTACTGACGTTTTTGTGATGCGAAGAAAGATGGTGAATGTGATTCTGCTTGCTAAATGATGTGATCTATAGTTTTATGAACTCTGTGTTAAGAAACCATTTCACCTAAAAGTTTAAGCTATTAGGTGAGACTCCAAAATATAATTTATATTATTCTCTAACACTCCCCCTCAAGTGAAAGTTTTTTGGACTTGAAACTTGCACAGACCCACATTACCTTATGCTTAATTTTTATCAAATAAAATAGAGTGGTGAAATTCGTGACTGCTGAGTCAACAAAGCTCTGGTATCAAAGAACCATCTCATCTAAAAACTTAAACTATTAGATGAGATCCAAAATATGATTTATATTATTTTCTAACACTTTATACCTTTTTAGATTGTATGAAGCATGATCCTGAAGTGAGCCGTGAGATGGAACAAAGTTCAACAAACATGTTGAAAGATGAACTGAGGTTAAGTGAAGAAGAAGCTCAGAAAAAACAGCAACGTGCGGACTTGGCGCTGTTGGAGGCTAAGAGAATGACATCCCAGTATCAGAAAGAGGCAGAGAAATGCAATTCTGGAATGGATAGCTGCGAGGAGGCGAGGGAAAAGGCTGAAGACGTCGTGGAAGAACAGAGGAAACTTACTGCAATATGGGAGCTTAGGGCTCGCGAGAGAGGATGGAGAGAAGGCATCAAGAGGTCTCACGCTAATCAAAACTTAGAATAGATTAGGTAATTCTGAAGGAGTGAAGATGAGTTTTGATCCCAGTTAAATTTAGTCAATAAAGATGACCAGTTTTGCTAGCTGCAATTTGTTCAAGTGCTATGCTTCGGTTACCTATGGCTCTCCTTCGATGTAAGAACTGCCAGCTGCATTATACCATTGTGTTGACTTCGGTTACGGAAAAATCATTCAAATTCAGTGTATCATCAACTAGAAGTGACAGATGTGAGAACAACATTCATGGATATAACAAACCTGGGTTTTCTATTGATATTGCACCAAAAACATTTTGTAGAGCTTTCATTAAGTGAGCAAGAAAATAAGCTTTTGATTCGACTGATAAGGCTTGGTTCTAGGCCCGGCCTGAGGATCCTTCCTCTCTCTTTCCCTCTCTTTTTATCAATTCCACCATTTAGAAAGTGTTGAAGAAATTGCGAGCACACTTCCCTACCGATTTATAAATTGCTTTTGATTCGATTTAGCTGATGTTATTTGGTGTTTTTATATTATTTTCATATATGCTGATATTAAAAATAATTTTTAAAAAATAAAAAATATCATTTTGATGCATATTTGAACGAAAAGCATTTTCAAAAACAATCTCAACAACACTCCCAAAAAAGATCAATCCCTTTGATTTTTGCAAGTGGCTGTGATCAATTAGTTCAGTTACAAGATTGGATTAAGCTAGAATTAATCCAAAAGGCTGACTCGCACGTTTTCAGAATAATGGAAATGTTCATTGTTCAAATGCAGCTAAGGAAATTTGAGGTTCTGCCTCTTCCATTTCATTGTATTTCAGCTCTACGTTTTCGTTGTATATCTATAACAATTCTCCTTGGCTCATTTTATTACGTCTACTTTGATGGAACAGATACAATTTAAGGACAGCATATACAACGTTCTCCTGTACGATGAAGATGAGATATTAAGTATACTTACATTTTACCGAAAAAAGATGAGATATTAAGTTCCAAAAAAAAACAAAAAAAGATGAGATATTAAGGTGGTTTTGTAAGGAGGAGGAAGAGGGAGGAAGGATGATAATATCCAATCAAATAATGAAGTCATCACATCCCACAGCAGCTCATCAGACGGTGAATGTATCACAACCCACAGGAATAGCAATGATGATGATGATTTACATGGAGCCAAAGCAGAATAGCTTCTTATATTTTTAGAAATTATCATTGTCCTTTACTTGTTAATTCTGATACCATGGAAGTGACTTGGTGGTATTTTGAGAAGAAAGGTCTAGTGGCAATAGAACAATGATATGTTATAATGTGAGAGGAATGATAGGTTGATTTGGACAATCTGAGATCTGGTAGTATAATGAAAGCTTTCTTAAGCTTTTATATTATTGTATCATCAGTCATCTTTCATAATGTTTGAATATTAATTAACTCATAGCAATATATTTACACGATACAGAAGTCATTAACAAGTTTGGAAAAACTACATAAATGTGATGATTCAAGTCATTGTTAAATAATCTCTTATAAAGTAGTATGTCAATTATTCAAGTAATAAAACAAAATTCTCTTTCTACAACAGCAACACTGCGCAGACAGAACAAGGATTAGTTTCCCACCTTTGTAAGCCATGTAAAGATCAGAATGCTAAGTGACCTTCATGATAGGATCAAACCTTAAAATGTTATCTTTTAACTCATTTCCTTGAGAACTATTCAGCAGCAGCAAATAATACAAAATTCTTCAACTATTGTATGGAATATGGATATCTAACCTATGTATAGAACCATGTGTTTATCTGTAAGTGTGCTCTAGCTGCGGCGACTGTATGTGAAGAGTGTAGGTTGAGGGCTAAGAGTACTGAGAGAAATGTCACTGCTTCTAATCAGGGACGGACCTGGCTAATATGGAAGAGGCATCAAATGGACCAGCAATGCCCTCACTCAATAGGCGCATGGCAGCACCTCGTGAGAACTTCCGTGCAAATAGAAAACAAGGAACGAATGTTGAGTTAGTCTGGCACCATTCTGTTCGGTACTCGGTCTCATAGTATATATGGTTGATGCCCTGTGAAATTTAGTACAGAGTAGCAGAAGAGTAAGTAGAAAGTGAGAAAAGCACATATGATGATAACCAAGAAATCCACAGTGTGCTAGAAAAAAGAATCATCCAAACCATTCCAGTGGCTAAAAATGATGCAAAAATAACCATAGAATGAAGGTGAAATGCCTATATGCACTTTTTTTGCGATAGAAATTGAACTCTTCCTCAGAAGTTACAGCACAATTCCAAACGCATAGATAGCATGGTGATGGTATCTATGGGATCCCTAAGGAAATCAAATTCAAGATAAGGTAACATAATAGATATGGAAGAATTCCGTATGACCATATAATGCTTTCTGTCATTTCATAAAACTAAATTAACAATAGAAATGAAATAACAACCTTTATTTCCTTGATTTTCCGAGGGCTTGCATTTGCATAGGAAAACGTCATAGGATGCCAGCCTTTATTTTCCATTTTTGTTGCAGATTGATTCCATACAGTATAAGTCACGGTCCTTCTTTCAAGTTCACCCTCCAGTCCACTCATCTGAGAAGTAGACATAGAAAAGAAAAGGAAAAAAAAAGCAATTAGGCAGAGATCTGAAGACAACAATGGGCAGAGATCTGAAGACAGCAATGGGTAGAAACAAAACCAAATGCTACTAACTGAAAGCAATGTCTGCACATAGTGTTCATCAGGAATACAGTTGTGCTGCTTCTGAAGTTTCTGCATTATGATTAGGCCCAGATCAGAATAATGATCAGATCCTTGAAAGAAACTAGAATGGATCACAATATCAGGAATATAAAATATTTCGAAAATCCACAAAATTATTGAAAATCAACAAGCCCCAACTTGAAGTTTTCCATAATATACAAGCCTTAACTGGAACTTCCCTTTGCTATTTTGCAAACATATATTATTGCTTCATTATACAGAAGCAGCCAAAGATAATTGAGCAAACAGTAACTAGAAATGACAATAAGCAAACACCAGCAAGGTATAACAAATATATTATGATCTACAATTGGCAAAGGCATAGTATATGAGTTGAACACTGCTTTGAGACAGAATTCACCATAGAAAGAACATTTCCAATAGATCCAGAAGCTACAGGCAGGCAAGGGCCAAACATATGAATTAAACTCAACACGAGATGAGGATTCAAATATCTGAATATTATGAAGCATTTTTTCCTTACAATGTATAAATTAGTTATTGAATATAACTTACAATATTCAGCTTTCCCTTACTGGCATCAAGAGGCGGGCGACGCTGCAAAATGTACAGATGTTAAAAGTAAGTTATTACATGATTAATACAGGTTTTAAAAGCTTTTGGACAGTGGTTGCATCTAATTAAAATTGTCTGTAAGGAATTAGAACCAACCAGGAAGAAGAACAATGCTTGCGTAGATATATGGACATACATCATGCCAGCAAAATTAAAGAGGAGCAAGTCACTTAGTAATGGGAAAAAGGTCCAATTACACATGATGAAAAGGTGAGCATCATCAAATAAAGTAGTAAATTCTAAAGGTTATATACTGTCTTGTTCGTCGATTTAAATCATTTCAAGTTTTAAGAAAGCTCCATTCACCACAGCATCATACATGTTGCTGCATAGCAAAGTTAGTCAAGTTTCAGAAATAATCACATATTCACATCTTACATAAGCTGCATTAATGGTTTAATTATCTATTATATCTGAAAATGAAGTTGCAGCTATGAAAAAATAACTTGATCAAGTACCTTGCAAAGTCTCTTAAAGACTGGTAAGATAACAACATCATCTACAATCACTTCAGCATGGCTCCGGATTAAAGCTACCCACTGCAATTACAAAAAAATCAAATTTCAGGTTAGAGCATTGTTTATGCATAAAGATCACATAGGAAGATAACCTTGTTTCTTTAAGGAACAACCTGGGACCCTTTTCGCCATTTGTCCTTTGGTATAACAGGTGACATCTTAGGGTGGTAGCGGCCTTCCTTCACATCAAGAAAGCTGCAACACAACGCATACAAATAAATCTTAGCCTTTTAAGATTCCTTCATAAACACTACAAAGAGGTCAAAGGCTGAATGGTAATACAATCAATGCCTGACACCTCAAGAATGAAAGTCCTTCCAATTACCTGTCCACGAAACTCCGAGGAGAAGCCATCAAATAGCTGTATATATAGCTAAAGTTGTATAAAGGCACACAACTGCAACATACAAATAAAGAAACTTGCCACATGAATTCAGCTCACAAGACTAATAAGGTAATGAAACTATTAAAAAAGGATAATAGATAAATAACAAAATAAGTTGCAACACAAACTTTGTTGAACAAATTCATTAACCAACTCAATACAGGAAATCAACCTGTCAGATAGAAGAACAAATCTTTGATTTGCAGGATCCTCTAAAGCGGCATCAAGTAGCAACCTTTCTGCTTCTATCATACTTGATTCTCCCCATATTACCTGCAAAATCAAATTTCAAACATACAATATATTATTCATCATTCCCTTTTCACTTAAAGAAAAAGCTCTAACTTCAACAAAATCATATTTAACATTGACACGCTACATTATAGAAATTTTCAAAAGACAATGAAGGCGCAATATTTAAACTGTGTCCACCTATTGCTTGCATAAGCCAATTAAAAAATATATATACATCTATTAATTCCATCTGTCCAACTCCAAAGGACTCATATTTTGACCAAATGAAACCTAATAAACCACTTTCGGCACTGACAATGGGGGGAAATAAGAAAAGGGAGATATCATCCGATGCAAATTTGTGCAGTAACCATTTCGTGCACAAAATGAAAAAAAAAATGGATCTTTAGAAGCTTTAATTGATAAGTGACCTGAATACTGTTCTTCAATTGTCGATCATAAAAGAAATGTGACCTTGTTGTTGACTCATCAAACTGAAACCCTGGCTCTGAGTGTACATATATCGAAAAGTTCCCCGTGTCAGCATTCTGCAAAAACATCAGAACCCAGTTTTCCAAATTCCATTAATTTTCCTGAGAAACTGACAGAAGGCTCAAATTGTAATCAACACAAAAATCAAATCCCATTTCCTAAATTCCGTTAACTACCAGAAAGAAGATTCAAATACACACACAAACCTAAATTCAATTAAAATTCTCGAGAAAGTGACAGAAAACACAAATTGCATTGTAAAACAAACGCTCTTCCCAAATTCCAATACTTTCCAAAGAAAGTGACAGAAAAATCAAATCACAAACTAAAAAGAAAAAGCCGATTCCCAAATCCCACCAACTTTCCTGGGAAAGTGAAAGAAAACTCAAAAAGTTCAAATCAAATTCAAAAAATAAAAATAAAAAAGTTGCCATTTTTCTTTTTAATTACCTCAAAGAAACTCCCCCAGAGAAAATCAAGAGGCAAGCCCCGTCTAACAAGAAAAAGATAGGCGACTTTAGGGGGGCCACTGAAGACAACTTCGCGAGAAAAAGAAGATCTTCTACGAGAAAGTAAGGTTTCAGGAGGAGGAGATAAATGGAGTCTAAAAAGAGCAAAAACACAGAGCCCCATTGAGAGGATGATCACTAGCTTCCATCCAGACCAGATGACACGTCGTCTTGACTGTTGAAGAAGAATTGGCGGCAGTGATGATTTCTTTGTCATCCTTCTCCGTCCTATCAAAAACAAGAAAATGAACTAAAAAATGAAAACAATTACATAAGAAAAGGAAATAAAAAAAAAAAAAAGGAAATAAAATTGTCATTACATTGATTTTGAGAGAGGGACATGTGATTTGCTTCTTTGAAGTTTTTAATGTTTGCTTGATACGTAAGAGCTTTCGTTGGTGTCAGTGTAAGAAAAGTACGCAAAAAGAATGGGAAGCTGTCTGTAAGTTTTATGTGGTGGTGAAGGTGGGCTTATTTCTGGTGAGAGCCCGTTTATTTTATATTTTAAAAGTATTTTAAAATAAAATAAAATAAACTTTTATTTTTTTATTTAATTTTTTTACGTTTTTATATTGTTTTATTATATTAATGTAAAAATAAAATTAAAAAATTATCTTAATATATTTTTAAAAATACATTTGTTACTGTGATCATAGTTATTGATCCCGTCCCGGTCCCGGTTCCGGATTTGTGTTTGGAACGGGACGTCCCGGTTTCGGTACCGTTCCGGGTACCGTTCCGGTTTTGTACTGTTCATTTTTATTTAATTATATATATGAAAAAAATAAAATATTAATTTAACAAGTATAATTTAAATTCAAGATAAATGAAATTTAAATTATACAATACAAACATAATCTCAAAATTAGAAACATCTTTGAAATTCCAAAATATTATGAAAGTAAAATGTTCTAAAATAAAAGAAAAATACATCAAACATCCTCTACTACATCATTAATATAAAAGTAAGGATCTTGATCTGGCTGTGGAAAATAAGGAAAGTCGTCAACAAGACATTCCAATAGCTGGTCATCTCCACCAAGCTCATTCTCCTCATTTACACATGTCTCTTCATCATCTAAATTTAAAGTAGCGAAAGGTGCTTCGATACTCTCCCAACTTATGTCATCTCCATCAAGAAGACCGGGTTCTTCACAAATCCATTCATTCAATAGATCAATGTTGTCAAGGCTAATGGGATCTAAAGCATCTCTTGTTCTGCTCATATTCCTACAAAGAATAAACACGAAAGAAATTAAAAAATTAATAGCAATGTAATAGAAAATAATTACTAATATAATAATATTGATATTTTACTTACCTTTGTTTAATCTTTAGATTATAGCGAACAAATACTAAATCGTTTAATCTCTTGTGCTCAAGCCTATTTCGCTTTTTTGAATGAATGAATTCAAATACACTCCAATTTCTTTCGCACCCAGTTGCACTACAGCATTGACTAAGAACTCGAACTGCAAACTTTTGAAGTTCTGGAGTATCAATGCCGAATTGCTCCCACCATGAAACTAGATAACAAATTTTGAATAAATCAAATATTATAGATAAAAAAAAGACATTGTATTGTAAAAAATAAAAGTTATTACCTGGATTTAACTTTTCTTTATTACGAATAGCCATGGTTACACCAAAAAGACCAGTTGCTCTCTTATACTCCTCAATTTGGGCAATGATGTTATCTTGAGTATCACAATCAGGAACCAATCTCATAATTGTGGTAAGCAAACCTCGAGTTACCTCCCTTTGTTTTGAAAAAGAAGGCCTAAAATATATTCCAGGATTAAGAAAACATCCTGCTGCATGTAATGGACTATGAAGTTGCTTATCCCATCTAGCATCAATTACCCGAATATATGGTCCATATTGAGACATTCTATTTTTCAACCTTATTTTGATGGCTTCTTTTGCTTTATCCATTGCCTCATATAAATAGCCCATTGATGGTTTTTCTTCACTGTCTGCTAACCTTAGAACTCGTACTAAAGGCTCGCTGACGTTGACAATATGTGCACATCTCGGCCAAAAGTCGTTATCTTGTAAAATTATAGCAGCAATTTCGTTTCCAACCCGACTTTTGCCATGACTTGATTCAACCCATTTTGTGCAAGTAAACATCTGTCGAAGCTCCTTCTTAAACTTCAGTAAACATTGGAGGCTTAAGAAATGGGTTGCAAACCTTGTTATGCCAGGACGACATAAATCATGTCCATTTGTGAATTCTTTCCTCATCAAAGCTAGAACCCATGCATGATTATATATAAACTTGGTTATATTTCTTGCCTTTTTAATGGTTTCATCAATCATTGGAAAATATCTTGGATCACATATATTTTCTAGCATTAAATCAATGCAATGGGCAGCACAAGGAGACCAAAAAAAGGTGCCATACCTTTGCTGCAAAGCTTTCCCAGCAGCCTTAAATGAAGCCTCATTATCACTAACAAATTGGACAATATTCTCTTGTCCAACTTCTTTGACAACTTCATCAAACATCTCCAGCAATGTCTCTTTATCTTTTCGAAGTCCTGAAGTGTCAACAGACTTCAAGAATACGGTGCCTCTCGGAGAATAGGCAAGGAAATTCACAATTGGTGCATTCTTCCTATTTGTCCACCCGTCAGCCATAATTGAACATCCATAAACTCTCCAATCAGCCTTGATACTTAAAATGTATTCATGGACATTATGAACTACATCCTTCAAAAGTGGTCCTCTTAAATCATGAAATGATGGGCCTTTAAACCCAGGTCCTATGGATGCTACGGCATCTAGCATTGGCTGATAATAATACGAATTAGCACTGTTAAACGGTATATTAGCATCATACCACCATGTTGCTACGGCTATTCTTGCATTGTGTTCCATCTCTTTAGTAGCCATTGCACTTCTAATACTAGGCTGGGAACCCGGGGTAGTTCGTGGAGCAAATAAAGGAATCCTTTTTCCAGATGTACTTGTTCCTTGCACTGTCGTTCTTCTACTTGTTTGTGAACGTATATCACCCTCTGCTATTTCTTCATCATTGGAAGCTGATTGAGAATTTCCAATATCGGTTCTAATTCTTTTTCTTCTCTCTTTCTCCGTTGTCATCTCATCTACCATTTGTTTCATTTGCCACTTAACCTCCGGAGGGACCTTTTTACAAGCTTCAACTTCACCTTTAATACCAGCAAGGTGGTACTTCAACCGAGTAACACCACCACCATTGATCCGTTTATTACAATAAATGCATATACTTGCGGCCTTTACACCAGGAACCACCTGTCCATGAGCCCATGCTGGATCATCTGATCTTGTTGGAGCTGAATACATGGAAGTCCCACCACTAGATGAGTTTTCAGCCATGTAATTTAATCTGTTGTAAAAAGATAACACAAGTTAGGCATGTAAAAAGATAACACCATGCACGAAAACGAAAAGCATTTCCATTATCAAGCATCAACAACATCAAGCATTCATTATAATTTTTCATGAATTTGTTCATGAACTTTATCTAATCATCCTGAACATTTAATATTTGTAATCCTATATTCCAACACTTCCATTATTTCATGAATTTGTTCATCCATTTGGGATTTGTTATCTCATTTCACTCTTATCATCACATCAATTTGTTAACTTGTCTTCCACGACAAACTATTTAGCTTCATCAATCAAGCAAAGTTGATAACCATGGACATTAAAATAAACCGATTAAGCATCACTGCACATAAGCAAATTTATGTTGTTCTGTGGTGACTACATCTCATCAAAGTTATTACAGAAACATTTTGATGCAAGGGAGATGTTCACAACAAAATTTGAAAGTGAGATTAAATTGAAGATCTAATCCCAATGCTCAACCAAGTCATCAAAATGAGCGATAACAAGTGCAAGACAGAATCAATTATCAACAGTATGGGAGAAAAAGGAACCAAGCTTGGATCAAGAAAATTAGAACATGTTCTTTGAACAAGTAATGTAAAAGATGTATCATGCCACTGGAACCTGAATCTCAGACAACGCATATGATGAACAAGTGTTGAACAATCAGTTACCTGGCATCTAGTTTAAAAAAAAAGCACGGCAAGGTCACATGAAAGAATATAAGAAATAGTAAATGCTTCTATGGCCATTGACATTGCTCGGGCTTTGACATTTACCCAGAGCAAAGCTATAACGCTAGATCTCATTAACAATCACACAGCAAATCTTAAACCCATCAAACAGATACGAACACCATAATTCAGCAAGCAATAGTCCTCTCATAACACCCATGATCATTTATTCAATTCAAACTGACATTCATTACTCAATAACAATTAGCTCATCTAAAGTTCTAAACTGTCGAAAATTTATTTCTCCATTCAGCTCATCTAAAGTTCTAAACTGTCGAAAATTTTTCAATAAATTAAAGGATTTGGTTCCTCAAATGTGTACCTTTAACTGGAGATTTGGGGAAGAAGAACTACTGAAGATTTTGTGCCGCCGTGTAGAAGAAATTGCGCCGCCGTGTGGAAGAAATTGTGCCGCCGAGATTTTGATTTTTGATTTAGGGTTTCAGAAATTGAGCTGATTTTGGGGTTGAGGATTACAAATTGAGCTTTTCAAGTGAGGGATTTCTGGTTTATGAATCGAAAACAAGGGATTTCTGGATTAATTTGAGATTGGGAGAAATCGGGAATAGATTGGGGGAAAAAATCGTGAGTCTGGGACTGGGAGCGGGAAGAAGAAAGGGTGATTTGTTTGCCCGTGTATTGGCTAAACGACGTCGTTTGTTGCTTATCAAAACGACGTCGTTTTAGTCCATACCGGAACGGAACGCCCGGTACGGAACCGGGGCGTTCCGGCCGGAATTCGCCCGGTTTTTCCGGGACAGGCCGGGATTCTACCCGGGACAAAAACGTCGCCGTTTTGTCCCGGATTTTGCAACGGGACGGGGCGTCCCGCCCGTTCCGGCCGGAACGGGACGGGATCAATAACTTTGACTGTGATACCTCATAGTATAAATCAGGCTCAATAAGATATAATTTAATTTTTAAATTGGTTTTTTTAAAAAAAAATCTAACTAAATATGCCCTGATGAATATTAATTCAATATCAAAATTAAATTTGTTTGCATGCATCTTGATTAATCATGTGAACTCTGAAATTAACGATTATGTAAATTTTTAATTAACTTAAAATTTATAAAACTCAAACCGGTGATATTTAGAAAATAAATCTAAAGTATAACCTGTAGAGCTATACTTATACTTATTGGGGTTGCAAAAAGATTTTCTTTGATTGGATGGAAGGTTGACATTCTTGGAATACAATACTGTGCAATTGAAAATAATAGTGGATGAGGGACAAATTTCAACATTTATGATAGTCAAAAGACTTGGATGTAGTTTCCTCTTATTTTCATTCAAACTTCCAAGCGAGTGTGGTGAACAACAATGCCCGATTTGATTACCAGTAATGCGATGCATAGTATTTTTTTTATTTTTGATATTATCAAATTAAAATTAATAAATTAATATTTTTTTATGTAAAAAGCATCTGAATCAGATTATAAAATATGATTGAAGTGTGCATCGAGTGGCCCTGGTGGGTGGGATTTTGTGAAGTTGTAAGTGGAGTGGAGGTGAATCAAGAGCTTGGCATGATAGGGTTTTGAAGGGAATGATTTATTTGGTGTTTGCATTTGTTAGGGTAGGAGACAAAGGGTTTGGTGTGTGGTCAACCTAATTCTTTTCAGTTTTGTTTGCTTTCTAGAACGGGAAGATGAAGGGATTCGTTGACCGTAACTATTACTACTATACTTGTAGTTCACATAAATTTATTTGATCCAACTATACCTTATTTTGGTCTTATATAGATTTTTTATATCGACCGTTGTTTTAATCTTTAATTAACTTGTTGAAGTGTGATTAACGAATGATTACTTAAACTTGTTGTTGTCAAGGGTTTGTTCCCACTTCACCATGGAGTAACAGAGCAATGAAAATGATAAAATGAAAACAATAGACGAAGGAAGGTTCCCTGCAGAATTCTTCAAGTCAAGGAGTAATGGACACTACTCAAGCCTTGGATTGCGTTGCCAGTTTCCCACCATAGAACATGCAAAGGAGGTTCAATTTCAAATCCTACGGTGACTTGTGCCTGTTATTCAGTGTCATCTGCACATTCCCAATCCAGGTCGATTGCAAATAATAAATATCTGTATTAAGAGTGAGTTCCTTTATCAATTTAATGGCATAAGTTTATTCAGATCTTACATTCAATAATGCAGATAACAACACAGCTGATACATTCGATGTCTCAATGAGCATACATGAAAGCCTTTTACAGGCATCTGCAAAAATTCCAGCATATGCACCCATCATTGAATAATGAATGTTGGCATTGCATGAAATGTTTATGCTGCTGCTGCACTATCACTTTCCTGGAGTTAATCCTCTAGATTTAGTGACCTTAAAGAAGAACTTATTTTAGCCTGAAAGTTTCTTGATATAGACATCTTCTATCCATTGAAGAATTTGGATGCCTATAGTACACTTGCCTCTGCCTACATGTTTGAATTCCATTGGTAGTGCATATGTGAAAAGTTCATTGGTAACACTTCAACTCATTGTTGATCTTCCCATTTAAAATGAGTCCACTTGCCCTGAATATGCGGCTGAGGTCAGGGGACTACCGGACTCCGGCCTTGATGTTTTGAGGACCCAAGATAACATTTAAAATTTTCCCAGGAACGTAGATTCTTTTCTTGATAGATTTTCCATCCAGGAGCTTGGAGAGTTTCGCATCCTGTGATACTAATCTGAAAGCATCCTCCTCTGAACATCCTTCTTCAATCTGTATGGTACCCCTCATCTTGCCATTGATCTGAACTGGAAGAACTACGGTAGACTCCTTCAGGTAATCAGGATTTGCCTGCATATAGAACAACAAAATTCAAAACGATATTTTTCATCTTAGTAGAGGGCTATGGTAAACCAGTTTAAGAAAGAAATTTTTACCTTGGGAAAGGGTTCGTATGCCAATGAATTCAAGTGCCCAAGGCGAAACCAAAGCTCCTCGGCTATGTGAGGTGCATAAGGTGATAGCAACAAGACAAATTCTTCAACAACTGATCTTGGAAGTGTATCCCACTTGTACATCAAAAAGCAAATAAAAGCTAATTAAATTCATGGGAAAAAGTGACAAAATAAAGGAATGGAGCAGGAACAGAAAGTGAGCAGTCCTCAAATAACACTGTACATGAAATGTCACAGAACTAATGGAAGTTTAGATAGGAAAGTTCCATTGAGAAACCTTATATGCAGCATTAATGAACTCCATCATTGCAGAAATCCCAGTGTTGAACCTTGTCCCTTCAATTTCCTCCGTTACCTGAAACCACCATCAATTCATGTTCATTACAGAGTGGCATATGGAATATACAAATGAAAACAAAAAAGGCAAATGAAAATAAAGAATGAGAAAATGCATAATTTGAGAGATGACCTTAGCTATGCATTTATTCAGGGAGCGTAACTGTTCAAAAGATGGCTCCCCGTCAATTGCCACTGTTCCATCTCTGAAAGTTCCATCAGATAATGGTATGCCAACAATTAGCCTCCAAGTTCGTCCCAAAAATCGATAGACACCTTCAATCCCACTAGTACTCCATGTTTTTGAGTCTCTAAAAGCACAGTGCAATTTAGAAAATACTATCAGAATTATCTCTATGGTGCTCATCCCTAATAATCAAAAGAAGAGAGCACTGCATACCTAAATGGACCCATGAACATTTCATATAATCTAAGAGAATCTGCTCCATACTCAGAGACAACGTCATCTGGATTCACAACATTTCCCCTACTTTTACTCATTTTATGTGCACGAGCTATCAATCGGATACCAGGATCACCTTTCAGTACAAAGGAATCCCCAGATTTTATAACCTATGTAAAGAGGTGCAATTTATCCATAAAAGAGGTGAGATTCCAAAAGTAATAGCCTACATTCTCCAAGAGCTAAACCTGCCAATATGGCCTTTGTCTAACTCTAGTAGAAGGAAAGTCAAAGGATAAAAATTAACAAGAACAGTATTATATTGACACATTTATGACAAACCTCTTCCTCAGGAATGATTTCCTGAATAATTTCACCTGACAAATCGGCAGAGTCTGCAGATACATAATTTCCATCTGGGTTTTTGAAGGCCGTGTATTGGACCTGTTATTCACACCATCAGAATAATGTGATAGAATATTACCTACCTATGCATAAGTAACTAAACTTACTTCCCCAAGGATGATTCCCTGGTTAATGACGCACTTGAAGGGCTCTTTGGTTGACACAACACCAATGTCATAAAGAACCTGAAACGCCCAATTTCAGTGATAAGTATTTTCTTCCTTCTTATGCCTTCTATCATAAATATGGAGTCAATTGCAATCTCAAGTGTATCCTTCAGCAGTCACGAAAGAGTAAAGATGTTTCTTATTCAAGACAAACAAAAATAGTAATAGTGAGGAAAGATATTGACAATACAAAGAACTATGAAGTGGGGACTTAAGTATGTGCTATGGCTTTTGAATTGAACACAAAACTAAGCTGCATCTATATATTAAAACTGTAAATACCACAGGTTTGGCTCAAAAACCTTGTGCCAGAATCTTGAATAAAGTAAATGGAGAACTGCATGTTCAGCACCGCCAACATAGATGTCAACCGGACTCCAGTACCTGAAGATGAAGAGATGCAAAATCATACAGGATCAATGCAATGATGAATGTGCATTTAAAAAAAGAAGACATATTTATTTGCATAAACTAAAGATCAACTTACTTTTCTTTTGTCTTATCAACTAATTCCTTAGAGTTTTTTGGGTCCATATATCTCAGATAGTACCTGAAAAAATTATAAAAGTAAAGAGCTTTAAATCTCAAAGAACATTTGCAGCAACCTTTCGAAAGTAAAAGACCAAGCATTTGGCCAAGCAGAAAAATGCTGGGACATAAATAGCAACACTTCTGTTTAACCAGATTTATACCAACAATATCAAATTATGCAGGGACTATGATTGCTGTTTCCATCAAATAGTTCCTATGAACAATTGCAAGGTGTATGCAGAGGGAACAAAAAAATAGCCAGAACTAAAAAAATAAATTGCAAGTTATTGGTATATTTTTTCTGCTAGCCAATTAAATGTGCTTCATTTCTGTGTTCTATGTCAAATAATCAAAGGAGAACGCATTTTTTGAGCAGTATGTCAAACAGGCAAAGTTAAGTTTCTAGGTTCTCTTAAAACTTTTCCGTTGTTGCTTTTTGCATGACTCCCATGCTCACAATTTCAGTCCATAATCTTTCGTTTTAGCATGTTTACCACTCTCTCCCCTCTAACAAAAAATGAACAGAGAAAAACCAACTGAAGGTAGCCACAAATGCATTACCAGCAAGAACCAGCCCATTGCGGCATGGTACTTGTTTCTCTCATGGCAGGTTTTCCAGATGAGGGATCTGTGGTTTTAACCTGAAATTAGGCCATAAAAACATCATCATAGAACTTGATGAGGAAAAGAGAAGGAAAAGGAAAGGGAGAAAAATAATTACATCTACCGAAGAAAGTAAACAACACACAGCTAGAATGGTAATTTATGAACTTCCAGGGGCTTAACATACAATTAGCAGCTAAAAGACATGGTCCAAAAGTTGGATACTTTATGGACTGCATTCACATGTTATAATAACAGCTGTAGAGCAAGAAAATGCTGAACCTCTACCCAAGAGAAACATGGTAAGCAGCATACCCAAGAAACAGCTTTTGCGAGGGGTGGCTCTCCTGTCCCCGTGGGGGTAAAATCATCTAATTCAGGGAGTGCAAGGGGCAGGTCAGTTTCAAGAATTGGACCAGTCTCGCCAGAATCCTGCAAGAAAACAACTGGGATAGGCTCCCCCCAATAACGCTGTCGAGCAAAAAGCCAATCCCTCAACTTGTAATTCACCTGAAGAGGTGCAAATTTGAGTTACATTTATAACACCATAGTACATTGCATGCAAAGCTAGTAATAGTCCAACCCCAATATTACCCCTTCACTGTAACTTTTAGATTAATGATGTGTGGTATTGAATTAAAATGGAGGTGATTGTTATAAGAGTACTTATTAAGGGAGAAACAGTTGGTTTTCTTAACATGTTTGGTATTTAAGTGTAGGAAGTAAATTATTAGCGAAATGAGAAACATTACCACAATACTGTTAGGGAGAAAGAGAGAGAATTAAAGATTATTTGATTGAGTGATTTTTGTTGAAGCAATTGCTATTTACCCTTTAATAATCACCCTCTCACCCTTAACAAACACACCCTGACAGTGAAAAGTACCTTTTTCTTCCCATTTCCAGTTGTATCAGCCCATTCAATGACTTTAGATGCTGCTACTTTGCTATCCAGGCCATTGATGTCAAGTCCTGATGTTGAACTTGATGAATTGAGAATGGAGCCTCCTCCTTCATAAGCCTTTCCTGAATCAATAAAATCATCATCATCTGGCTTCACAACCCAACGAATGGGAATGTCATATTTAGTAGCAAATTCATAGTCACGAGTGTCATGAGCAGGCACTGCCATAATAGCTCCAGTCCCATAACTGCATAAAAAACAATAGAATACATTGCATTCACATTAAAATGAACTCCACGAATGCATTTCATATCCTAGACAATATACACAGAAGAAAGTTGGAACCTAAGCATGCATGCCTTAGTCCGTATGTCATAAAAGAAAAATGACATCAAACACACCTTCCCAAAACATAATCTGCAACCCATATTGGAATTGCTTCCCCATTTGCTGGATTTTTTGCATAGCAGCCACTGAAAATCCCAGTTTTCTCCTTCTGAAGCTCAGTCCTCTCAAGGTCACTTTTTCGTGACGCTAGATCTTTGTACTCTTCCACCTGTTATCAAGATGTGTCGACTTTATATCACCCATGGCAAACAAAATCATGGGGAAAAGTATGGCAAGAAAGCATTGAACATACACTTTCCCTCTGTGAAAGAGACATTAATGATGGAAGCAAGGAATGTTCTGGTGCCACAACTAAATATCTGAATGCAAACCAGTAAACAAAACAGATTAGTTCCCAGAGAAAAACAGTCTCGGAATTCTACGAACAGGTGAAAGTGTTGGAAGGAATTTATTAGACAGACAATGATAGAAACAAAGGGGAAGAAAAATACGTTGCTCCAAAGACAGTGTCGGGCCTGGTAGTATAAACAGTAATCTTTATGTCTCTTTCCTTTCCATCACTGTTAAGAACACAAAATTCCAGCTCAGCCCCTTCAGACCTTCCTATCCAGTTCCTCTGCATTTCTTTTACACTTTCAGGCCAATCAAGGTCATCTAAGTCTTCAAGAAGGCGATCAGCATATGCAGTAATCTTAAGCATCCATTGCCTCATTGGCTGCTTGGTAATAAACAATGACACTGTAAAATTATAAAAACATTCAACAGAAGAAAAATAAGAGAAGTAATGGGAAATAAACAAAAGACTTGACACGAGAAGTAACACGGTGCCATACCTTTCTTATAACTGAGTGACCGCCACGCTCACTTACTCCATCAACCACCTCCTCATTTGCCAAAACAGTGCCAAGAGCAGGGCACCAATTGACTGGTACCTCAGCCTGAATGCATAATTATCAGACCATCAGATCCAGTTTTAATCAGGAAATAACAGTATATGATGGTAGCAAGAGATAATCCTGAACCTGATATGCCAACCCTCTCTTCAGTAGCTGAAGAAAGATCCATTGGGTCCATTTATAATATTGTGGTTCTGTTGTAGAAATTTCACGATCCCAGTCATACGAGAATCCAAGTGATTTAAGCTGCAAAGAAACTCAAATATCAATATATTGGCAAAGAATCATGCTGCTAGCTAAAATTAACAGGGAAATGTGCTAAAGAGCAATGTGCTAAAGAGCAGACAGTTTGCTAAATTAGTGATTGAACTGTGGTGTTAAGCCCCATGCCTCATAAAGCTGTCTCGAAACATTTTAATTCAATCCAAGTGAGCTCCCCATGAGAGATAATTTTGCGGTGTGTAATAGTGGGCATCAGCAGCAATCTTTAAATGAGAAAATGAATATAACCCCTCACTATACCAAAGCTCACATTCGATAATAATTGTGTCAACATGCTGTTAGCCAGCATTGCGACCATAAAGTAAATGTAATGATCACCCATTTCTAATTATTTTCAGCATGCAAGCAGTGGGCAATCTTAATCAATATGATCAGTATAGGGTGTGCCTATTGGAATCTGTCCGGATCACAATCCTGGCTCCAATTAATATGAAGCTGTAAAGCAAAGAACTAAAAGAACAGGAACAAGATTGATAACCATTCTGTAGTGTCACATGTTTAAGCCCTAAAACAAATACTAGTTTAGCAGTTCAAAAGAAATATTAAGGGCATTGCATGACCTGGGAACGGAAGCGGTTAATGTTCCTCAACGTTGTGATTTTCGGATGAGTTCCTGTCTGTTAGACATATGAAACATCTCATCAACAAATCCAAATACTATGACCACAACTATTGACAATATCCTAAAAACTGTTCACATAACTGCAAACATTACCTCAATTGCATATTGCTCAGCAGGCAAACCAAATGCATCCCATCCCATTGGGTGCAAGACATTGTAACCTTGCATACGTTTGAGTCTAGCAAGGATATCTGTAGCAGTATATCCCAATGGATGACCAACATGTAACCCAGCGCCACTGCGAACCACTCATCAACAAATAAACACAAAACCCCACCATTTCACAACAATCCAACTAACCCCAAAATCACATTAAACAAACATAACATCAATCACTACCACAGCTAAACCAGGTTTTTAAACTCATTTCACAACTGAATCTCCAAAACACGAATTCAGTCATCAATAATTTTCATTCTACCATTTGGATTGAATTTCATATACCAAATTACCAACACCCCGGTTGCCAAAATCTAATCTATACATGCACGAACTGCAAAGCTTGCAAATTAATGAAAAGAGTCTTCTTAATTTAACTACGAAATTGCTAAAACCAAAAGTATTTACTTAGAGAGAGTGTCACCTGGGATAAGGAAACATGTCAAGCACATAGAATTTTGGCTTAGAGGTATCAACTTCATCTGGGGTTCTAAAAGTTTGGTTCTTTTCCCAATAACTCTGCCATTTAGGCTCAATGTTATGGAAAGGATAAGCTCTCTTCGCCACTTTCTGTTGCTTCTCCTTCTGCTCTTCAACCTCACTGACTGAGCATTTAACTCTACTCTTTTGAGTCCTAAAAACTCCACCTTTGAAGCTGTAGTCACACACTCTGATGGAAAAATAACAGCTTTTCTTAGTGGGCTTCAAAGATTGAGGCTTTTGAGTGAAACTATGAAAATTTTGTTGATAAAGAGGAGATAATGGAAGGAATTGGGGTGGTTGAATACAAGTGTTTGCATTCATCTTGACTGACTGAAGAAGAGAAGCAGAGGAATTGTTTTGTTGGATAATGTTTGGCGCTTAATATTCATTGCCTCTTCTTCTTCTTGTTGTCATTATGTGTTGGGCTGGGCATGATAATGGACTTGTGGAAATTGAGTTGGGTATGTGGCCTATTGTTTAGTGTTAAATATCAATTTTAAAGCTACAAATTAAGGCGGTGTGTTGGTTTGATGAGTTGTGCATATTGTTCAAATTTCTTACAAACAATTGGGTTTGGAGGTTTTAAAAATAAGATTAATTAATGGATGAAAGAAAATTACTTTTTTATTAAAAATCACCACATAAAAATTTTAATTCAAAATTAAAGGTTTTCTATGTTGCTTATATATTAATACAAAAAATTCTATAATAAAAGGAAATTTTAGATATGTATCGTTTAGAGATACTCATTGACTAATTATTTTACATCAAAAGTCATCCAAAACATTACAAACCAAATGGGGAAATTATGGATGAATGATTAGCTCTTCTTATTGTTTTTCAAAGAGGAGTCTTGAAGCACGATGAGAATTAACAAGAACTATTTCTTGTAAGAAAAACATTTATACAGTAGGTGTGATTCATTGGTGATTATGATAGTGAAATTATATTTATGTCCTTAAAGAAATCACTCAAGGTTGTATTCTAGGTGTAGAATGGTATTTTTATCAGGTTTATTTGTTATTTTACATTTGTTCGTGTATCTTAATCTTTTTTTGATGTATTTTATACAATTAAATTACTTGGTTATTCTTTAAAGAAAAAAAAAAAAACACTTGTGATGTCCCTCCTTTGTTTAGGATTTTTCGGGAATCTCTTCCCTTAAATTGCTTCCCCTAGTCTCTTTAATGTGATTGAGAATTTAGTAGAATAAAAAAAACTAAAAATAAAAAAACCGCCAAGTCTCCTTGCCAACTCATACATTCCATAATAGATATAGAATCCTTGAAATATATGGATAATAGTTTTGCTGTTATAAATGTTTGATTGTTTGCTATGAAATTCTTGTAAAATCCTGTAAAATAATCAATTCTTAAACTCTGATTGACATGGAATTTTAATCCAATGTAAGACAATACGTATAGCATAAAAATAAACCGTATAAAATCTTAATCTAAAATACAGATCTAACTTTACTTCAATCGAATCACTCCTTGTTGCAACTATCTTTGTTTTACTAACTTGAAAGGATTGCATAGATGTTTCAATCAAAAAAGCATATGATAGAGTTTTTAAAAAAGTTAACGTTGATTTAAGTCATACAATTAGATACAAAATTATCTTCTTCTTCTTTTTCCTTTATTATCTTGGATGATAAACCAAGCTATTTGGGAGATGAGTAAAACAATATTAATTATGGAATCAATCAATAACATTGCAAAAGCTTACAGTGTATTAGAATTTAGGAGGTACTCATGAGAGAATTGATATATACATGAAAATGAATAAGTGTGACCTGTATAAAATATGGTTTAACTTCAAGAACTACAATGGAAAAAATAGCTATAGGAAAAAATCCCATCAAAACCTAATATGAACAAAGAGGCGTTGTGCTCATTATTAAACCTTTTATTTTATTTCAATGGCAACTTTGAGAAAATTGATGCCAACAGCCTTAAGTTACAGCCATGCCAACAGAGTAAAGGCAATGTACATATGGAAATCTAAAAGAGAAAAAAAAAGAAGTGCTGCTGCTGTATCTGTGTTGTCTGCCTGCCTGTTGGAAGTAGCCGCGGCAAAGCTCAGTGCTGTGATTTTATTAGCTCTTGCAAGTCTACAATGGCTTTATCAATTGCATAGATTATCATTTTCTTTATCTGCTCCACATTGTTGTTTTAAGAAAAAAAGAAATAAAGTTACAATAATGCAATCGATGCACGATATCTATGTATCAGAAAAGAAGTTACCTCTAGTTTATCCTCTCTAGCTCTATGGTTTACCGGAAGATGTCGAAACTCTTCAGTTAACCGGAGGCATTCCCTTATATTTTCTGGTGAGACGAAGTCGACAGCAACTTTTGTGCAAGACTGCATGGTGGAAATAAAAGCAATTCAGATAGTGGTAAAAAATAGAGTAGAAAAATACACAGTAATTTCTTGTTAATTTGGTGTCAGGAAATGTTCTACCACTACGGTTGTCAGCCTTTCATCCTTCCTCTTAATCCTAAGATTGTATGCATGACGAAAATTATCACCAACCTGATGAAGCTCAACTAGAAGTGAACAGATGGTAATTGTGCTTTCACAAAACTCCATTTTTATGTCTTTACACATCAGTTTTGTTTTATTGGTGAATGAACTTTGAGGCAAGCATGTGGCATTCCTTATTTTACAAGTTTGAAACCAGTTTTTACTATAATTGAATTTAATTATACTATTTAATTTGAATTCAATTGATAAATAGATTGAATTTACATGTTTGGAATATATATTCTATAATTAAATTCAATTTATTTTGTTATTTATATCACTGTCATCATCTTCATCTTATTCCAATTCTCATCTACTCCCATCATTACAAATAACCCCAAAAAAATCAACTTATTTTTTCAAGGCCACAAGCTAAAACAATTGAGAAAATGATATGCTTTTTGATGAGAAGAGAATTGTGCTTTGGTGATGTACTCTAGGTTTAAAATGAGTGGTTATAAATTAAAGAGATTAACCTCTAGTTAACTTTTATACTATTTTTTTAAATTTGAAATTTAATTTTTAATATATTACACATGAAATTTTATCGAAATCTCAAAACTAAATTCAATTTAAAGAGTTTCAAACATATTAGTAAAGGTTTGAATATCATCTTAACTGTAATTGGGAAAATAGCATTCACCAAAAGTTTTATATCAGAATGAGTTGCTTGATTTGCTCATGATGATATATGGTTCCCGTAAAATTTCGCCCCAAAATTTTTGTAGACCAAGTATGAAAAACACTTGCGATGCAATAAAATAAAATGTGAATGAAAGGTCCCATTTAATTGAATTGAGTCTATAAATCTAAAAAATAGTGAGAATTCTTGATCTTTGTAGGTTAAAGCACCCAGCTCATAATTGATGAATTTTTACGTTCAATTCTTAGAGATGCACGCTAATGGATACCCAATTTGCCATCCAAGTAATGGTCAAATCTAATAAGATTAGGGTTCAAAGAATAAAGAAGAGATAATTTTCAAAAAAGGTTTAAAACAAAATCTTAATCCTAATCCTAATCGTGCTTTATTAGCTAATAATTTATTCTACCTCTCAAAAAAAGAATGGCAACCTTTTAAATAGATCCGAAGGAAGATTAGAATCCATAAACAAAAGGGTAAACAAAAGCAAAAATCAAAATTAAAGATAAAAACTCAATTAAATCAAAAAAAAAAAAAATTAAATCAAAAAAAAAAAAAATTAAATCAAATAGCATCTTCTATTACTTTTTGAAGGCCCTCTTGATGTGAGCCGCAAAGCTGTGTGGTCCCATGTAGAACAACGCTAATAGAATCTCTTGAAAAAATTTAAGCAAGATCCAACGATTGAAATGAAAAATTATAGGCCATTAACAAATCTCTTAATGGATTTAAACATGTCTTTTTGGCATTTGTAATTTTCACGAGGTCACATTCATATCTGACTGTTCAAAAACCCCTACATGTCCAAGCCTAGTAAATTTGGAGTGAGGGGGCTACCCTAGTCATTGGCTGTAAGTGTTTGTCTGTTTCAACCACTGAGACAAATGAACCAAAAGTGAAGACACATTCATAGATGCTTGAGTGGAGGAGAGGTTCCAAACTAAGAGATTTTGTTTCAAGACAAACTAAAGAGTGAAATTGACTAGATAAGTATTGGATCATTTAAAAGTGAAGTTCGGAGAAGACGGGAAAGAAAAAAAAATAGATTGAGATTTTCTTTCTGTTGTTGTGTGGATGTTGATGTTGATGTTGATTAGATAAGAGTTTTGTTCTATCCGACCAAGAGCATCCTATTCAACTTTGCAGAAAACTATAGGGTTTTTAATATGCACACCATGTTAAAAACATTAAACTGCGTATCATGAATATTTTGATTATGAATGCATGCTGGAATAAAACAAGAGGAAAGAAAACATTCTTCATAGACAAAGTATTAGTTTTTTGCAAATATTCTGAAAACGAGCTAAAAATTGATGCAACTCATTGGAACAAATTTTGAATCATAAAAGGTAGGATTAGAGCACAAGTGCTCTTGTTTGTAGTTTAGAAGAGGTAAAAAATCAACAAAAAGTTTACTAACAATATCAAAGACTATTTGCGTACTTTCATTTTTGTTTTCAGTGAAGGATTATTTCTGAAAAAAAAATATGGATGAGGACAAAATTGTGTCTACACTAGCTATTATTGACATTAGTTGTGAAGGTTATCGATTGGGGGTGATGGGAAATTTCCTGATATACCTTCATTGTTAGATAGAAATTATCATCCAAACTCCATAATATTTGTAGATGAGTCATGCAATACAGCATGAATTTTGCTTCATTAATCACGGCGTATTATTTTCAGACTTTGATTTGTGGGGCCTAAAAAGGTGGAGCAATTCAATGGGGTGATTACTTTGTGTCATCATTCATGCTGTGCTTTCTATGAGAAAACACTTTTCCTTTGTGCAAAAAGAAAAGGCAAATTAGTTTAACATTAACAAATTACAAAATCTTAATGAATTTTAAGAATTGGAAAAAAAAGTCTCTAACTTACCTGTAGATTCCTTACTTGGTGTGGGCATCCAGCAGGTATAAATACAGCCTCTCCAACTCTTTGTTCAAATGTCCAGGCTTCAACTCCTAACGTGTAAGCAAATCAAAGTAATTAACAACCAAAACAACATATATTGGACCCAAAATGTCAAAAGCAAATAAAACCAATGTAATAGAATACTCACCGAATTCCTCCTTCAGTTTCCTTTTATGCTCCACAGTTAAATAGAAACATTGGTCATGAATTGGATGAACGACCTAATCATAAAAGGCTAATTTTCAGTGCTAGTGACAAAGAACTAGGCTAAAAGAAAAAAATAAACCATTGAATTTACCTGTTCTAAAGGGGCACAGTAATTGTGCCGGAATTCTCTGAAGTGCTTTCTCAGATACTCCTCTAACTTGGGAACATCCTCCCTTCTGAAAATGTCCCACAAGGCAGCGCCACCTGCTTTGTCCACAGTCTCCACTTCCAAGGGCAAACCAGAAAGTGTAGCTCCTCTTAACACATCTTCAGAGTTCTCAATTTTTTCATTGATTTCAGAGGGGGGCTTCTGTGGCTCTCTAATTTCTGAGACATCCATCTCTTCTTTCAAAATATCATTTCCCTGATCAAGTTCAATGTGACGATTGTGTACCTGGTCTTGTTCTAAATATTCTCTCTCATCCTGAGCCCTGTGCTTCATTTTCAACAGCTCAATGGCGGAGCGTTGTTCTTCACTTAATGCTACTTCAGCAGTATGTGTCAAAATATTTACCTGCATCAGAGAACAAATTTTTCTCTGTTTAGAAAAAAGAAGATATGGTTGCATTAACAGAAATCAACAAGAACAAATGATGTATTATGAACAATCAAGGCATTCCAAGCTCCGGCCAACTGAATCCTAAGCAGCTTCAGAGATCAAAGATTGCTAATTGCTGCTCATCGCGCAAATTTGGACCAGAAATTCAGAGGAAGTTGCTATGAAAATTGAAAGATGATAGACATTTGAGACATCAACACAGAAGTGCAATTCCAAGCATAACATTTCCATAAAGTTAAACGTGACTTGTTACTTAATGCAGGCAAAAGTTCAATGCCTGGACCATCAGCTTTCTTTGCTCGATAAATAACCTGATACTTCCAAGCAAACAGCACATTCTCCAACCAAAATGCAAATTCTGTTCTCTCATCTTAAAATGAAAGAAATATAAAATTATCTAAAATAACAAACCTATGAAACCCCGTGATTTATGATAGAGAACAACTTTACTTGGAAAGGTGAGAGTTCACTTAAATTCATTACGGGACATCAAGATGTAACTAGTTAATAAAACTTTAAGCTTAGATGAATAGCCATTTTAGGAAAAAGGAATAGCTCATCATTCAAACAACCATCTTTTACTACACAAAATAAAGTGTTAGATCTATCAGACATACTGCATCTGACATATCACAGTGAAGCTTGGTCACTGAGTCCCCTCTTCCAAGCTCTTCTCTTGTACCATATGCAATGTAAGTTTTTGGACCCAAATCTGGTTTCAGGTGATCTGCTGGAAACTTCACAGCAACATTAAGGATTCCAGCATTTGGATCACTGTATTCTTGAAATGGCAGTGCACTGTTAAACTCATCACAGTGGCGTGGCAAAAGATTTTCAAATTTATCAGATGGAGGCCAGTCCTTCAGCTTAAGCATTTCAGGCCAAAAGTTTTGATATGTCCTCCCTTCCATGTAGCCTTTAAAAAACTGCCGAGTATTGATCTCCACCTGAAAGTTTTTACAAAGTCAGTGTTCTGTGAGTAAAAGTAAAGCTATAAAAAGTTTAGTGTAAGAAATTCAGAAAGTATATGTGAGACATTATTTCTTTTCCAGTGCTTGTAAAGCAAAACAGGTGGTCTAATTATCATGCAAATGACTTTGATAAATGTTTATGGCTGAAAAATAACTGCAAGGATTTTGGATCTGAACCTCGCAACAAGCCAGACAATCAATTGCCTTCACTTCAGACATTTTTGAACTAATATGAAAATCCACATTTTCACATAATGCACGCCACATGACCTTTGGCTCCCAGCTCAAACGAGTTGTCTGCTCAAGAACATCACGAACTATAACTGGCTCACCTTTAACCCAGTACTTTTGGAAGTGAAAAAGTTCTTCATACTCAAGAATATCCTTTGAAGCAGGACAGTACAAGTAATTGTCTTCAGATCCTTCCCTAAAAGCTGCTCTTCTTAAGAGCCCCTCCCCATCTTCATTACACTTGCACATCAAACTTGCCTGTTCAGAATCACAGATTCCCAATAATTCTTCTGCCTTTTTTTTCAACTCCGCAACCCATCCTAGTGGAAGGATACGCTTTAGCTCCAATAAACAATCACCACAACCACCCAATTCTTGTGGAGGGCAAGAAATGCTCCCATCTTCACTGGCATTCCATGGTAGAACCAGAGACTCACTGTGGTCAAAAGGATTTTGGTACTGACATGGCAGTGGATCTCCACCATGCATATAATCAAAGCCTCTATCCACATATCGAAACTTTTTTTCAGCACAACTTGAAAGGCTTCCGTCACGAATCTCTCGACAACAACTGAGGCACAGTTCATAAGCACATTTTTGACAGCTGCGATGGAAGTCAGCAATGGAAGTGGCACAGTAGTTGCTGCCCGACAATCCCCAAGAGAAATGCAGTAAATGAGCTTTAATTTAAAAGAATGAAATCAGATGGTAATAACTTGTTCAGGAGAGAAGATTCCTACCAATAAACTCGCTCATTGCTATAGCAAAAGTTCTCAGCTATAGCAACAGGGAAATCTGGTTGCCATAAGCCATCAATATTTTATCAGCAAAACAAAGTTTAACAGAAAGAATCACATGATCACATCAAATTCTGCAATAGCAAACAAAGGATACCTCCAATACCAGCCTCAATTTGAACTTCATTAGCTTGTTCATCACAAATTTGTTCCAGAAAAGGAAGCAGTAACTTGATCAAATAATGCAGATGCCGAACCTTTTCATGGTTGGTGATATTCCTTTTGGATGTCTGGAGATGAGAAATATTATGCACTATTTACAAAATAGTAAAAAAACACCCAAAGGAATTTATTTTAAAAAAAACAAATACTCCAATTGCCAATATGTCCAGTATTTAATATTATGCCTTTTGCTGCTGCTTCTTTTTTCTCCTTTTAATATCTTCACATATCAAAATCAAGGAGGAAAAAGAAAATGCAACCAACCTTAATCAACCTACTTGAGTGCAAACACACATTGCAATTGCATTTTTTACAGCAAAATGGGCATTGTTTCGCAAATTGTCCTTCTGTCATCTCAGGATACCTATAAACAAGAAAAAGTCAAAGACAAAAGAATATCTAACTTCATCCATCCAAAACTAATCAGGTTGGCAAATATGATTGTTTTTAGAAACTTTACCATTGCTTGATGCACTGTATGCAGTACATTCTTTCACATTTCTTACAAACAACAACAGTTCTTCTTTCTTTTTTCATACACTGATGACATAGTTTGATTTCTTGTCCCTTGGCCTGTTTGAAGCAAGAAATACTAGCAGCATTCAGCTACGATAAAAGGGGCCAGTCTCTCCCACGGGTATGGAAACAGAAAATAAAACATAATGCAGCACCCAAACAAATTGAAAGGGTTACAATACCTTCACATTTCTCACCGCAGGCACACCATTGCTATAACCATCATGTTTTGAAACTGATAAGCTAGAAGAAGCTGATGCTGAAGAAGAAGAAGAAGAAGAAGAAGCTGATGCTGAAGAAGAAGAAGAAGAAGCTGATGCTGAAGAAGAATCCATAGAATCTATATTTTTCTCTCCGGCCTCCTTCAGACTCCTCTCATTCCTCTCAGTAATTGAGATCCTGGTTCTTATTCGCTCTCTCATTTTTACAAGACAAATTGCTTCTAACACATCCTCTTCCGAGTCACTATCAAAACCTACACCTACAGAACTTCTTCTGCTACGCTTTTTTAAACCATTCTGCTGCCTCTTTGGAAACCCATTACTCTCCAAAAAGTCAGATTCCGTAATTGGCTTCACTTTTTTGGATGAATTTTTTCTTCTCTCTTGAGGTGAACACTCATCACTACTATTTGACAGCTCAATTTCTGAAGTTGACTTAATTTTCTTAGATGATGCTTTGACTCTTGTAGGAGGCAACTCACCATTACTCCCTGAAAATCCAACATCTGGGACTAACATAATTTTCTTAGATGAAGCTTTGCTTCTTGTTCCTAGACACTGTTGATCATCACTTTTCATCAATTCAGTTTCTGAGGCTGGCTTAGTTTTATTAGTTGAAGCTTTCCTTCTTGTTCCCAGACACCATTGATTATCACTTTTCAACAATTCAATCTCTGGGGCTGGATTAGTTTTCTTAGATGAATCTTTCCTTCTTACTCCCTGGTCATCACTTTTCGACAATTCAATCTCTGGAGCTGGCTTAATTTTCTCAGACAAATTGTTCCTTCTCTCATCGCTCTCTGAAAGTTCACTTTCCGGGGACAATATAAGTTTCCTATTCAGAGCTTTCTTTCTCCTTCGGGGAGACCAGTCATCATCATTACCATCGCTATATGATGACAATTGAGTCAGTTCCACTTTCTTACACGAAATCTTCCTTCTCATCTTAGATGCTACTACCTCATTAAAATTATTTTGCCGGGTCTTCTTAACTCTTTCCCTTGTTTCATGCAATGAAAAATTCAAGGAAGCCCCTTGAAATCTCCTAATTTCATTACCACCATTCCGTTTAATCCTAGACTTAGCAATCATAGCCGCCATTGTCTGTCACTGCAAACAAAATCAAACACACTAAACCATCACTCTTCAGCCAAAGCACCAGAGTAAAAAATCTAAACTTTTCAGCTATTTTTACATGAAACAAAAACCCCATCAAAAGAAAACAATCCCAACATTGCAAAATCTACAAAATTCTCCTTCTCTTCTCATTATACACACAAAAATCAACCAAAAAGAAAAAGAAAAACGGAACCAAATTCACAATGACAGATAGACTAAATAAAACAAAGGAAAAAAAGGGTCTGTGATGACTTGACTCGGAGTCAAGGCAGCTAAAACAGCATAAAAAACAAAACCCCATAAACAGAAAAACAAAATTGAAATCATAGAAACACAGAATTACATAAGCATACAGAAATCCAATCAAAACCCACAATTCTAATCCAATCAAAACCATAGAAAAAAGTTATATATCCAATACCAAGATCAGCAGAGGACCAACTATTCAAACACACAAAAAAAGAAGATAGAATTTTGAAACTAACATGATCGTCAAGTAAAGAAAAAAAACACCAAATAGAATCAGATTCTGTGTGTTCTTTATTCTGCATTGAGAAAAAATGAAAAAGCTGATGACTTTATGGTTAGGTGAGTGAGTGCTTGGGTGTGTAAGGAAGTTTATGATAGAAGAGGACAACTATTTGATAAAGATTTTGTTTTTGTTTGATATAGACGACAACGAAGAAGAAGGAAATACAAATTTAGAATTCAGCTAAATCAGCTCCGGATTTCCTGTAGCACCATAAATATATTACTATTCATTGTAAGAATGCAATTTCTTTTTAACCCCTCATTTTCATGAAAACACGCACA
The DNA here is from genome assembly GCA_009078335.1 of Salix brachista. Lineage (NCBI taxonomy): Eukaryota > Viridiplantae > Streptophyta > Magnoliopsida > Malpighiales > Salicaceae > Salix > Salix brachista. The sequence goes on from CM018582.1 coordinate 602,708, forward strand.
ATAATTTACTACATCAAAAACTCAGCGCAGCGAGCAAGACGAGTCGTTCCCTTCAAAACAAAGGGACTGATTCTTTCTCAATTCTAACGCTCGTTGTTTTGGTCTTTTTATTTTTATTTCTTTTTCTTTTTTTCCCATTTTGATTTCCCATAGTAATTATTGATTATTTATTAATTATGAGTGATAAAATAAAATAAGACAGAATTATTAAACTCGACCTGATTTATAGTACTAGCTTGGTGATTTGATTAGAATTTTCAATTTAATTTTAAATAAAATAAAATAAAATATACATGTTTAATTCATTTATTCATAATCTAATCAATTTTATTAAAATTTAAAATTAAGAATAAAATTATTTGAATTAATTCAGATTTATCTAAGCTAACCCATATAATTTGTGAATTGAATTTAGTAAGGTTTGATAAATTTATATGTTGGATGGTTTTTGGTGGTTTTGTTTCATCATGCATTAGATTTTACTTTTGTGGTTTGGATTGTTATTTAAGGCTTGGTATAGATTAGCCATGTACATGGAAGGTGACGGAAAATTATGTGCTTGTAATTATAAAAAAGATTTAGCCAATTTTTATTTTATCTATTTTTTATTTTATTTTAAAATTGCTGGTGGCGTTCGTTATATATAAGGATATAAACTCTATTGTTAGATCCTTTATTCATATAACTAGAATAAAATTAATAAAACATGAAAATCAAAACTTGAATATATATATATATATAACAATAATCGCATGCTATTAAGTTAAAGAAATATTAAATGAGCATTTAATATATATATATATATTAGATTGGAAAATCAATAGAAAGAATATCTAAAATAATATTCTATCTCGATCTCTACATATCATGATTGAATTGAGATTAATTACAATTATATTTTGGGATATTAAATAGTTATGATTAATTAATATTCAATGATCTATGGGATGAAAACAAAACCGTGCGTGTCAAGGAATGGTTGCTTGTAAATTGCAAACTGCAAACTTCAATTGAAGAGAAGGCACGAGCAGAGCACATCCTGATAATTCGACATGTTTTAGCTTTGCCTGTTGTGCTTGGTTTTCTTGTTTTACATGGACACCTTGTTGCCTTCCTAGGTTCTTTCTATAACTAGAAACTCTCTAAAACAGCTAATCATAATCATTGTCAAATAGAAAATCTATAAATCAAAAGAAAATAAATAACAAAATCTGTAAAACATATTCTAACATGCATATTGCAACGCCTTCCCGAACTCTGAAAAACATATATAGATCTTTATTTGACCTGAAATTATATACTCAGTGGCGTAAAATTGAACAGTAGGAGAATTTATGCTAAAATTCCAATTTAACCCTGTCTGGATCGTATCATTTTTCTCTTCTTGGTTCATCTCTTCTTTCCATTACACACCATTTCATTCTTCTACTCCTCCCCATCGATCCACTTTCTGATGAAGATCCAAAAATAAAAGGTGGGTTTGATTCTTAAATTTCAGGTCTTTTTCTTTTGACTTCAAGCGAAAGAATTGAGGATGACTGTAAATCAATCGGTGAATCATTGTTGAGATTTCTTATCGGTCATCAAATTGCACAAGGTTGAAGTTTTCCCATCAAAGTATCACTTAGCTAACAATTTAAGTTTCCTAGTCACTCTTCAAAAAGAAATATAGTATTTCCTCTCTCTTAGAGGTAGAAACCAAATCCTCGGCAGTTCGAGTAGATTGAGGCTGAAGTAGGAAACAATGAATGAAATACTTGTAAGAGTTTGCACCTTCTTAGAGAAGTTTCATTTAGGAATCGGGATAACTGCTACATTGCTTTAGTTTTTTGAAAATTATATGCTTATTGATCTAATGAATGGGTGTGGCCATGCTGCAGGGTAACATTTGTATGATATCAGAGGGCAATGCAGCAATGCATGAAATAGCCCTAGCTATGCATAGATATAATACAAGGGGGTATCATCGTTGATTAGGACAACAAATATGAATACGTGTGGCTGCACAAACCAAAATGAAAAATTCGCATACACAATATCTACCTTTTACAATGCTCTCATCAATCTACATCTCTTTGATGCTTGAAGAGCCCTAAATGCCATAAAACCAAGAAGATGTTTTCTGGTCAGGAGTTTCACTTGGCCCTTCTTCCTTTGCCCTCTACAGAAAGCTCTTCACTTGTTTAATTTACAAAGTCGCGCCACTGTCTACTGGTAATGGATCGTTTGAAATGTACAGCAAGGTGTCGTCATGTATGTTATCATATTTAACGATCTTCTGGTTATTTTTAAGGATCTCCATCTTTAACTACCCCGGACAATGATGGTGAGGATGCCTTGCTGATTCTGCTTGGTGCTGGTGTATTTTTTCGTGACTGGCGTTTCGTAGGCACCAAGACACTGTCAGATTCCAATTTTTTGCTCAGGTCGTCATCTTCATCATCATCATCACCGCCTTTGAAAACAGGATGAATGTAAGCATCCTGAAGGTAAGGTTTCAAATTAAAGTTTGGATCCCTTGCTCGTTCCAAAGTATCTTTCATCATTGCTTCCTAAATCACAGTACAAGACAAGATTAATAGTCTCCAGCTTTTGAGTCATTTTGCTCTAATCCAAAAGTAGATCGTGCATGTTGATTCTATTTAGTTACATAGCATAGTAATAAACAAACAAGCCAATTTACCTAAATATGTTTTAGCAAAAACATAAAATTGCACTATAATTTTACAAGTTAAGAGATTAAAACCACAACCTTACTGACAAAGCAATATATATTGAATATCTTAAATAGAATGTCAAGTATCCTTACCTGTTGAAACAACTAGAAAGACTTGTAAAATGCAAGTGTGGTTTCCAGTTGTTTAAAGACTAGAAAGATCGTTGAAGAAGCTATTGTGGTAATGCAAGTGTTGCTAACCTCTGAAATTCTATAATCTAAAAAGAAGGTGATTGATTTTTTTCTCTTTTTCTCCACTATTATCAAATCAAGCTTTTCACAATAGTAAATAAACAATTTCTTCAATGCAGCTAGGCATTTCATGCTACATGACAAAAAGATCAAGCTTTTACATCCAAAAATAACCTGAATTTGTGAAGAACATTTTTCGTACCAAATACTAGCATTAAACAGCTCCATCTTGACATAAAATAAAACGAGTTCGTAATATGCAGGAGAATCAATTGAGGCAAACAAGGAAGCACAGAAAAATCAACAGAGAATGGAAAGGATAAACTCCATGATATGCAGACACCAACACACCTGTAATGGATATTTGACAAAAGCAGATTTGTGGCGTCCTTGGCAGAACCTATGGAACCATATAGTGAGTACAGGGAGAGCAATGAGAAATGGTGCTGACTGTGCAGCTTCTTTTGTACTCATCAGTCCCAGCAGAGCCAGCTGTGAGATTACTAATGCAGTAATAACACGCCCATGGACATCAGGCCAGAATGCTGCACCACTTTCATACTCTTGGTTGTAAACATTTATGATCTGCCAAGTTGTAAACATAGGGAAAATGTGAATATACAGGACTAAAGACAAAGCATATGATTGTGCTACAAATATACAGTCCAATTGTAATGCCCTGGCTTCAAAGTTGGATTAAATTGCAGGGTTTTGATCATTTAGTTGACAAGACATTAACCATACACAATATAATTGTTCTTTGATTGAACATCATTTAACCAAAAGTATCAATTATTTACCTGGTGACGGAACACTACATAGGCGAAGGCAAAGAAAATAATTATGAATGGAAGGAGAACAGGTGTCACTGTTGCATAAACAAGGCCTAGCAGAAAATATAATTGAATGCGGGGTTCGCCAGTGTTAAAACCAAGACTGCCAGGATCCATTGCCTCTTCCCTGTCTTTTTCTGTCTTCACCAAAAATATATTTTTCAAGTGATAGATTATCAGTGGTTTCAGCATTAAAACCTCTCCAGCTATTCCAGCCCAACCATCAACCATTATATAGGTTATGAAGAAAGTTGCTTTCAATGGAACAGCTACACCAATTGTTTTAGGAATTCTGCCATACATAAGTGAAGAAATGAGCAAAGCAAAAACAATTATAACACCTGATAAAAGTTGTGGGTGATAAAGATGAAAAACATGTTGACATAGATCCTAAGAGTTCCATCTCAGGATAATAGGATTCTAGATCAATGAAAAGTGAGATAAAATAAAATCATTGATGGGAGAATTAAGAAATTTACAGCAAGTAAAATGTAAGTTGCTGGAAATCCTTTGAAGTCACATGCCATGAGAATAACATCTCTCACTAAGCATTAACACTACCGGCAAGGGTTGGCTCTTACAGTATATAGTGCCATTCATCCTAATGCAACCAAATTCTATGAAATATGCTTAAACCCTAATAAACACTTGATAAATATGTGAGAATAACATACTCATTAGCAGACTGCTTGATAAAAGAATTTAGCTGTTCAAATGCAGCCCCAGTGAGTACGCTCCCAAAGAATACATTGATAATGAGGAAAATATAATATCTTGTTGCCGATCTCCTTTCCAAAGATGAAATAGATAGGAAGCCTTCAAATTTAGACATGATCATTAAAATTGTTGGCAGGAAGATTAGGAAGAGCTTCAATGCAATGCCGGGTAGAAAACCTTGGATAACAGATTTGATAAATTTTCTGCATAATAAATAAACAGTTGATAATTTGTAACAAAAAATTCTTGCATCCAAGTTAGAAGGCACTGTGATGAAAGAAAGAAAACTTACATTTCAATAACAGGCTTCAGAAAAGGGGCTCTTTTCTCAATTCCCTCAATGCTTGCTAGAGCTTGCACAGATGCAATAGGTATCATGAAAAATATAGTAAGGAAAAAGAATGCAACTCCAATTATCAGCCTCCTAACTGTGAGTGACATGTATGGAATGGCCAAGTTTTCCCAATAAACATCGCGCGGCTCAGGAGCCCACTCTGTTAACCACAAAGTTGGATTTCTTGATTGTTGAGTTTGTGCACAAACAGCTGCACCCCATCGAGTCTTAAATGAAACAAATGCTGCCGGCATTATAGACTTTGGATCCTTTAAAACCCTTTCCCTTTCTTCTCCTATCTGAATAATATCAGAACAAGCCATGACCCAAAAATAAGAGGTGTGATTCAATTAGTAATTGGTAAAGCAGCATCTCTAACTCATTTGAGTGAGCCTAAAACCAATGGACTTGCGTTTTTGAAAAACAAGTTGCAGATTTATGTACTTATAAATGACTAACAAAACAAAAAGATCGAATTTTTTGAAAACTCAGGGAATTTAGATAAGAAATTGAAGCTAGGGGCTTACTTCTTCTGACAGTTTCTCAATCTCTGATGTGTGATGATCAATTACATCCACTTTTTCTCCCCAAAGCCCAAGGAAACCAGTCTGAACAGCAAAGAAAAGTAAGTATTGAGGTTAAAACCGAAATTGGGGTTTATGCAAAAGTAATAGACATTAGATTCGGACATGAGGCAACAGCTACTTGAGATATATCAGATTGAATATTGAGAAGTACTTTCTTAAGAGGCCGCTGTAATGGATTCCTGTCATACTTGAGTTGGTAATAGTCAAGCCAGTTCTTCTTACTTTTCTTCTTCTTGACCAAGCTGGCTAGTTTGTTCGCGTTGCACACCACCTAAATTAAAAAAATTATATTCTAAAAATATTCACAAAACCAAATGTTTTGACCAAGCATGCATTGTTCAAGGATTAAAAATATTGAAGTACATACTATCCTAGAATTTCAGGAGCATAATTATACAAGCTAGGGTTTATTTAAATATTCCATAAAGTAAGTAGTCCATTTTAAAGCCACTCAATAGACCATATGAGTCCACATTTTGCCTCCTCAATTACCAAACCTTTTCCTCCCTTGCTATTTAATCCAAATGATGAAACGCTAGGATGAGTTGCAACACTCAACTTGTCAAGAAAATAGGAAGTGTCCTTTATGTCCAAGAATATTTCACACAAATCACCCCAACAATAGATATTTACACAACATACTAGTGATAACACGAAGAGGTGCCCATTCTTCAGCAAATAAAAAATCCAAGTCTCTCTCTCTCTCTCTCTCTCTCTCTCTCTCTCTCTATATATATATATATATATATATATATATATATCATTTTTCTGAGTCAAAAGACAAGAAAATCCAAAGCAGGTTCAATCTTCTGTTAAATGTCTACTTAGAAAAAAATGAAGTCTCTATTTCCTATAGGGAATGTCAAATGGTTACAAATCCATAGATAGAGAAAAAAGGAATTTTAGTCACTTAAATTAATTAAACTTTAAGGATTGCAACATTTCAAATCTCACACACAGCTCATGGAATAACACCTTTTCAATTCAAAGATAAAAATCAGCAAATAACACAATTAAAATAATTAAGGTTCACAATACACAATCAAAACAAGTGAAGAAAAAACTAGGACAAGAACATGATAGGAATAAGCAAATGCTGAGGGAACAGTTTACATATGGAAGCTGGCATGCATATACACAGAAGGAAAAGCTATGATCAAAATTCATACCAACGAATGTTACATAATGTTACATAAAATACGGAAGATATATAATTTTTCTAGAGTCATTAGCACAAAATTGACCCACATGATCCCCTGCGCACAATATACATTCTAACTAATGGTTTTCAATAATTTGCACAACAAGACTGATGCAGCCTATTCCTCGATATCATCAATCAAATTGATAGCTTTCTACCAAAGATATTTACACTATAAATAATGTTTGAGCAAAAACATACCTGATGAGTGAGATAATGATGTGGATGATTCACTAGGAAAAAGTGCTCCACAAGCTCACTGACAGATTCATCTGGATCTGGAGGTACATTCCTAACAAGGACCTGTGAAGAGTAAACAATTACTATTCAAGTTTCTTGACAGGAAAAGCTATTACAATGGGTAAGCTAGAATTGAAATCTTGTACTACAACATTAAGCAAGGTGAAATTGACTGCTACACAGACAAATCCTGCCTCATCTTTTTTAGGTCTAAGAACTGCTTCCCATTTTGGAAATATTTCACTAATGGCATGTGTGTGTCTAGAAATGGAAATGTAGGATTAAGAGAAAAAGGTTCATTAAAGAAATAAATTAATAAGGAAAATAATTCATCTTACAGTGAATTGATCTGGACGACGTCCTTCTGCAGAAAGAAATTGCAACCTCATTGAAGCAACTTTCTCATACTCCTTCAGTAACACACGGCATGTCCAGAAAGTAAAGGCATAGGCCATCACTATATGCGTCCAAAATCTGCAGTGGAATTAACGTAAATATTGGCGTAAAATGAAATGGTAAAGGACCAGAAATTCCTGGAATATAAGATGTAGGATAATACAAACACAAAAAATACAAGACAACACATGATTGTCTTTTGGAGAAACAGTTACTATTGTTTTTTGGTAAATAAGCAATCAATAAACATTCTAAAGATACCGACTCATTTATATGTATAACATAGTAAGAGAATTGTGATCAATATATTTGAAAATATCAAGAATACATGAATGCTTGGAGATGTCATGGTAGCAGAAGTTAGCAATGATTGATGGCTTCGTACCTTTGTGATTTAAGTGGTACATTGGAAATTGAAAGCTTGTCAATATCACTAGCAGTTACATTAGACACCAGCTGGGCTATCTTTAGAGTATCGTTGGTGTAATTAACTGGCACCAGGACAGCCCAAGCAAGGAACGCTATAGGCACAAAAATTTTAAGTCTGCACAAGTAATAAAAATGAGCTCAGTGCACAATAGCAAATGACAAACATTTTACAAAAATATAGTTGTTCTAACATGTTCAAAGGATACTAACAATATTTATACACCCTTCCCTTTTGAAATCGGCACCAGCATAATAAAATCTCACTACCATTGAAAGTTTTACTAGATACCAATAAAGCAAATATGCATAAATCCCTCTAGCAATATAGGTATGACACCGTACAGCACATACCCTTTGATCAAAAAAATAAGCATCGGAAAACAGGAAACTGAAAGATTAACACACACCAGTACAGCAACATTACCCCATCAAGTAAATTCGCAAGTAAACCGCAGAATCCAATCCTGCATGATCAATAAGCTCAGGCTCAGGCATTTTAAGCGCTTCTGGCATCCAATTTAAAAACCGGATATATGATCTAAAGTCTAAATTCACAACTCTGCGAACAAACGCCCCCGAGTGCGAGGCACTGCTTCTTAAGCCCTTGAGATACCATTTTGGAAAGTAAACCCTGTCATTGAAAGGTTGTATCCTCAAAATTGCAAACGCCAATAAGAAAATGAAAGCACTCAGTATATTTATAGCTGCCGAAACCGCTATATCTCCTAGCGTTGCCATTGGTACCTTCAGCGAAAAAAACAAAACAAAGACCCTTGTCAAAAACATAAAAAATCAATAAATTTTCAAGAAAAATCCAACACACATAAAAAATTGAACTACTAATTAACATGCAACAGGTCCTTTCAATGAAAAAAAAACCCTTTACAAGCAAAGATAGCAACTTTTCAAGCAAACTTAAAAAGAAAAACTCGTCCTTTTGATAGTTACAAAGCAAATTAGCCAACTTTAAACCAATCCTAATCAAACATCAAACTAATCTCCACTTTTTTCCATCTGGTTCACGAATCCAACAGCCATTTCACAGATCAGAACCCAAAAGAAAAAATCAACACAAACAGTGAACAAAAGGAGCTCAGAAAAAACCATACTTTGCTTATTATCAACCAACTTCTTCCCTTATCTCCAATGCTATATTTCCCTCTTAATCATCAACAAAAGCTGAGATTAACTTTGAGTATCTCCCAAAGAAAGTTGAATTAGGAAGTGTTTGGATCGCTTATTAGCTTAATCCAAGTAAACAACATTATTCCTCTCCCTTGCAGAGGATAAGCAGCTGGCACGTTATCATACACGCCTTCGACAAGAAATCATTATAATAACAAATACAGATAATAAAAGGTAAGTTGGTACTACTCAGCAGTAGAAGAAGAAGAAGAGAGTGAACAATAAAAATGGCAAGTGGGTTTCTCCGCTGTTTTCGATGATAACGTCTTCTATTTGAGGATACCCGTTATTTGTAGTGATAAAGAAGGTTGCTTTCTTCGGAGCTCGACTCGAGAAATTAGAGAATTACAATGCAGTATTGTAATTTGGATGGTTATTTCATTCCAGTCCTTAAACTATTAATGTTTTCTTTTTACTATTCAAGTATCACTTATCTTGAAATTAAGTTCTTCTATCTCCCATCTTGATTGATGCAGCTGGTTGTGGCGTCCCGTCACTTTTCCACCAACACACGCCATCACAACACTCTCTTAAAATATCAAGTGATGATAGCAATTAATGATCTTGGAAAGTGTTTTGTAATGTCTAATACAAAGACAATTTTTTGGAAATAAAAAATAAAAATAAAATCCAAAAATAAAAAAAAATAGATAAGGACATTAGTTAAGTGTGTTTGGGGTTCGATAACTTTTATTGTTTTGATTTAAAAAATAATAATTAAAAAAATATATTTAATTAAAATTATTATAAGATGAATGTTTACATTCAAAATAAATTAAAATAAATCTTCATATATAAAAACGTGTTATTTTAGCTTTTATAAAACTAAAATTTTAAACATAATTATATATAGATTCAATGTAAGAACAAAAAACATTTAGCTAAATTATTTATTCTATATAGTTGAGCAAAAAGTAGAAACAATCGCAATACTAAACAATTTTTTATATGTTTATGAATAATGGTAGATAATATTTTGTTCTTACAATTTTCTGATACTCCTCGACAACAATTCTAAAAGTGTTGTTGGGCAAAAAATTAAAAACTTAAATAAAATTAAAATTACTTAATCAATAAGTTTTATTCCAATACAACAAAAATAAATTTACAAATATCCTTTATCATGTTATGACAAAAACTATGAATCAATTAATTTAGTACTCAAAACACAATCATACTCTAAACTCCTCATAATCGACAAAGAAACACTAGTGTTCAAGGGACTTGATTGTTAGTTTAACGGCAAATTTATGATGAAATTGTATGGGATTGAACTTAAGGGACTTAATTGAAATCACACTACTATAATTGAATACTATTTTGTATTTAACCATAAAATCAAGGCTAAAAACACCGGAAGAGCTTAATCAAGACAAAATATTATCGTCGTAAACAACCATGAGCAGTGTCGGCAACTTGCCATGTGGTTTATAACCGCTCCATGTGGACAAATATTATCTTGGATTTTGATTTTGCTTTTTTTAAAAAAAAAAATATATATATATATATATATTATTTTAAATTATAAATTATTACGATTTTATAATATTTTTATGTATTGATATTAACGATAAATTTTAAAAATTAATTAATATATTTTCGATCAGAAAATATTTAAAAACATTTCAACCTACGAAGATGATAGTCTTTTCACGCGCTGTTTATTCATAGATCGGCGCGTGCAATTCGTGAGTACTCAAATGAGGGAGACAGCCAGCTGGGAGTTGAAGGGACAGGTTTCGGAATTTAGTTAGCTTTTGTCTTCTTTTTACAACTGTTTTAGGCTTTTTAGCTATGCATGGAGCCATGGACGTTGACATAATTTATTTTTATTTTAAGATCTAAAACACCATTATTTTATTTTTAGTTTGCATCTTTAATTATTTTTGGGCCCTTCCTTTTTTTTCATATATTTAGTAGAATAGTTTATTTATATTAATTCAAGTTCAATTTGGGAAATTTGTAACATTTTCCCTCATCATAACTTATCCAAAATAGGAATAAAAAAATACTACGTATAAGATCTGCCTCCTAATTGACATTTCTTTAAGTATATATTTGGGAAATAAAACATTATTAATATATTTTTTAATGGTAAGTGGTACATTTTTTTCAATTTATATGTTAACCTAAACTATTCTTTTTTCAAATAATTTTATAAACACACTTTTCATATTAACGTGATATTTTTAAATAGATTCTTGGATATAAATGCAAAAAATATAGAAAACATCATATTTAAAATAAAAAAAAACTACTTGACTATTCTTTCTTGATTAACATTCGGTTTTTTCAAAATGTCTTGCAAAAATACATATGATAATCTTTAAATAAATACTTTTCTCGGTCAAAGTTTTCAGCAAATGAAAGCTTTGCTGACATAAGAAAAGAGTTGGTGACTTCTGAATTTTTTATACACGGTTGATTTAGTGAATGGACTGTGATTAATCCTATAATTAATCACCCAATAATTCCTTACCGAAAATAAAATAAAATAAAAAACCGTTGGCTGATAATGAGATCTCCATTGGAAGGGAGAATGAGACTGATGCGGGCTCACGATCTCTGTAATGTGGCTTCACACAGCGTGCAATCCGTGGGTGGTGGGTGCCAAGAAGGAGAAAATTATTCGAAAGCAGAAAGATCATGACTTTTGATTGAATACGACTACACCCACTTGGAGTGATATCTTTTTTAGAACATCTTTATTTTAAGAAATTGTTGTATTCATAATTTCTTAATGATTTTAATGGTATAAAATTTAAATTATTTACCACTAGGAATCAAACCAGGTATGACAAATGAGTCACACCATAAGGGTATGCCTCAAGTCAAGTTTTCAGCAAAGCTTTGTCCACTAGATAGTTAAAATTATTTTTAAAAATATATTTTTTTTAAAATATATTAAAATAATATTTTTTATTTTTTAAAAATTATTTTTGATATTAGAAATTAAAATAATCCAAAAATACCAAAAAAATACAAATATAAAACAACAGATAGAACAAATAAATTGGTGGGTTCATTGGAAGGGAAGATGGGACAGGTGTGGGCTGACGATCATGCAAGGTGGTCGCACACGGTGTGATGACAGCGTCCAATCCGTGTGTGGTGTGCGTGCCAAGGAAGAGAAAATTATTTGAAAGCAGAAAGATAACAATGGCTTTTGATGGAACCCTATCCCTTGTTCATTTAAAAAGCGGATTCAATCCCACTTTTGAGAAAATTCAGGCAGTCAAGAATATGGGATCAAATTCTATGTTTGTGTCTATTGTTTTTAATAATGGAAATAAAATGTGGCAGTTATAACGGTTATCAAAACAGAGGGTGATGGGCTGGGCTGGGATTACTTGTATTATGTTTATGGGCCTGAACTATGTCTTATTTTGTATTATTATTTCTAGTCCAGGCTAAAAGGCAATTTGAGGATCATCGTTTTGTTTTTCCTCTTCATATCTGCTGTTTTGTTTTATGACCAATTTTTTTTCATTTTCAATTTAAATTGTAATGATTGCTATTTTTTAAAACTACTTCAGAAGATAAAAATCAAGACAAATGATTGCAGATTTTGTCAAAAGTTTACATCTCAAAGCTTAATTAAGTACTCGAAGATTGTTTCATTACAATTGAATCTTTAGTTTACAATTGGACAATGGTCTCCAATTGTATTATTTGTTGTTGGGCCTTAGATTCATAATGGACATTATTGATCAGGACTTGGACCAGCAAAATACTCAAAGAAACCCCTCGACTATTGGATTCCTATCTTTTTAGCTCCAAACAATTTTGATTTGTCAATTGACACCTTCTACAAAATCCTTTTTTAAAAAAAAAAAACCTACAATTTGGATGGAATCTGTTATCAAATATGGATGGAAATAGTTGGATAAGACTATAGGGACACAATTTCCATCCACATGACTCTACCTGATCCAAATTTGTAGTTTTGTGCAGAATGGAAGGAGCAACTTTCCTTGCACCTAAGACAACAATGGTGGGGCTCAATCCTGGAGCATATGAAAGAAAGTGTGGCTACTGAGAAAGATTTTACCACTTTCCAGCATAAGATATTTTTGCATCAACTACTGGAACCAAAGCTGAGGCAGATAGGATTTTTTCTTTTTGTTGCTTGAAACAGTTTTGGTGGTCTCAACCTGAGCTCAAAGGATTCACAAAAAACAGGACCCAAATCTTCACTTCTCAGACCAGAACTAAGACTTCTATCAGCAACCATGGAAACCTCTTCAGTTCGGTCACTCTCCCAGCTCTCTTTTTTCTTACCAAAACCTAACAGAAACAAAGCTTATCCTTCTTGGCCATGCAAGAAACCAAGAACCACCCAACCAACTCGCTTGTACTGCCAAAAGATGTATGTCCCTGGTGGGTGTCACGCTGAGAAAGATAGATATACATATTTTTGTGGTTCTTTATCTTTTTTAAGTTTTAATTGTTAGATGTATTATGCAGGATTTGGAGAGGCATCACCAGAGAAAAAGGCAGCAAAAAACCTGCATGATTTCTTCACTTACACTGCTGTTAGAATTGTCACTGCACAGCTTGAGGTTCCTCCTTCCCTTGCTTCTGAATTTTCATATGTTTTGTTTGTAAGCTTATATGATTGTTTATTTGGATGATTTCATCTGCTAACAATTATTTCCCAGAGCAGAGCTACAGCCCTGAAGCATATGAAGATTTAATGGAGTTTTTGAGTAGGCATTCCTTGAATGATGGAGACAAATTTTGTGCTGCATTGATGAGGGAATCTCCTAGGCATAAGGGTTTGGGTAATGCTGACCACACATCTCTATTTGGTTCTTAATTTTCTTTTTTTGTTCTTAATTCTTCATCTCTAACAATTTTTTTCTCTCTAAAACGTGCCCAAATTCTATGATTCAAATTATAACACCATGTCCACATTACAGCCATGCGAATCTTAGAGGTCAGCACACTTTTAGTTCTTGTTCAAAATTTCATTTTTTCCCCATAAATGCCAACCAAATCTGCATGTATTGATAAAAAACAATCTGAATCTATGCAATGCTGCTGTAGGTTCGATCTTCGTACTGTAAGAATGATTTTGAGTGGGACAACCTGAAGAGATTATCAGTGACGGTCAGAATTCAGTCAGTTTGTTTCTGATGCTTCTCTCCATTGATACATGATGATGGATAATTGTTCTTATTTTTTCGTGGTTATTTGGCCTCTTTCTTACAGATAGTTGAAGAATCAAACATAAGGCTCATGAGAGATTATGTTGTCGAAACAAGCCCTACTGCAGAAAGTGAGAAGTGATCAATCTATATGCATCAGCTCTTGTACCTGTATTGTAATGCTTTCCAGTATTCAATCCGTGTACATTGTAGACACTTTATTGGTTTATTGTTCCACATAAAAAGTAAATTGCAAAAGAAATATACGAAGTTACAGAAATACAGGAAATGGAGCAACAAGAAAGACATCTTCTGTCAACCTGGAACAGAGTGTGGCACTTTCTTGAACCTTATTTGATCAAAGCTCATCCTGTTAAGTAATCATCACATCTAAAAGTTTAAGTTAGGTGAGGTCCCATAATATGATTTATATTATTTTTTAATATCGTCTCTTAAGTGAAAACTTGCACAAGTTCACACTACCTTGTGCTTGATTTTTATCAAATAAAATGAGGGTGACGAGATTCAAACTCGTAACCATTGGGTCAACAAAGCTCTAATACCATGTTAAAGAACTATTTCACCTAAAAACTTAAACTGTTCGATGTGACTTAAAATATATTTTATATTATTCTTTAATATATCCAATACCATAAATTGAGAAAGGGATGAGCTTTCCTTTCTCTGCGTTCTTAATAATCTACAAATGCAAGTACTAGCTAACTGGAAGCAAAACTATGCGCTGGATATTTATCCTGCAAAGCATATCTGCAGTCGCCTCATGTTCTTTCTGTGGCTACAGACAATAACCAAATGAGAGGGGATAAACAAAATGAGGGTTTTTTGTATTGCAAACACAGACGATTCCACCATTGATGAACTCATACATAGAAAATGAAGAATCATTCTATATTTGGAAAACATGTTACCATGATATAGCAGTGAATGTCACTCGAAGCCTGTATATATATTTTTTTTGGATTTGAGAGAACCCTACGGAAAGTGTACTTTGTAGGCCAGGTAAGCAAATAAAATCTCGTTTGTCCCAGGTTTTTACAAGAGGTACATGTTTTACTCAAACTCGAGACCTGTTGTGCAGATTTTCAACTTTGTCATCACGCCACGCTTCTTGGGTACTAGAAGCCTATATATGCTCAGTGCTGAAATCTGATTGAGCATGTTATTCAATGTGCTTCACCTGAAAGGCAATTTCTATATATCATGTCATTTGAGGCAGCGAAATAAGAAATTATCAGGCCACAAATCCATCAAGACAATGTCAAAAAATACCAATTCCTTTTGTAGCAAATTAACAGGACAAGGTACTGCTATTAGTTTGATTATGGGGCAGGTCCTCTAGGTAAAACCTGTCAAATATTAGATCTTAGGAAGCACGGACACGAATACAAGACATGATACAGATACGCTGATACATCAATTCTTGAGAATTTAGGAAGCGATACATTGTGGATGGGGAATTACACCAGCATTATTCATCAATTATTGTCCATCTGTATTTCAATAGATTTATAGAAGCATTTTTTTAAATATCCCAAGAATCCAAAAGAAAATACAATTTTATTAATTTTGAATATGTTTTAGAAGTATTTGATGCGTATCAAGAAGTATTGAATCATCTATCGAATTGGAAACAGGCTCAACATGGAAATGTGAGGGGTTTTGAAGCATCTGTGCTTCACAGGTTGGATCTAATCCATTCTGACTAGTGTTAAGGAATTATCTCATCTAAAAACTTAAGTTATTAGATGAAACTCCAGAATATGATTTATATTATTCTCTAGCACACTCTCTTAAGTAAAACCCTTTTGGGCTTGAAATTTGCACAGACCCACATCACCTTGTACTTGATTTTTATCAAATATAATGGGGGTGATAAGATTCGAACTCGTGATCGCTGGGTCAACAAGGCTCTGATACCATGTTAAAGAATCTTCTCATCTAAAAACTTAAACTATTAGATGAGACTCTAGAATATAATTTATGTTATTTTCTAACAGCCAGCAGTTTCATTGGACTTAAATGTTAAAGTTCTCTTACCTGGCACACAACCGCATTAGATGGAGCTTCAAAGCAGAGAGTAATTCAGCTGAACCGGCCTGCTCATAGTTTGTTGATGTCAGCCAGTTCGGCATCACTTCCATGCCATTTTTTTCCAGAACAAGTCTTCCATGCCATTTTGTTGCAAGTTCTTGATTAGTCACAGTTTTAAGAAACATAAGAGAAGCAACTGTCGATACGATGATGAGACTATGATATCATGATGGTTGGTCCACGATGACCTTTGAGAATTATGTACAAAAGCACTGCAGTTTGGAGGAAAACAGAGAGCAACAAGGATCATGTATACATAAAGTATAATTTTGCCCTGCTTTTCAAAAATGTTTTTTTTTAAAAAAAAAAATTATTTTATATTTTATTTTAAATTAAAAAAAATTAGTATTTTTATATCATTTTGATGTCAAAAATAATTTTTAAAAAATAATAAAATATAATTTTAATATTTTTTTGAACAAAAAATACTTTTAAAAACAACCGTTATCATGCTGCCAAACAAAACAGGTATTTTATCTGCTGGAGACTGGACCTGCCACCTTTCAATGTGGTTCAATGAGATACTTACAGCTTCTTTCGACACAAAGTACTACACTGGCAAATAATTTTATTTTAATAAGGTTTAAATGAAATATATTGCAAAAAACAAAATTCTTTATTGAGAAAAAATAGATCAATAAGAAGAAGAAAATACACAGGTAAATTATTTTATTTTGGTAAAATTTAAAATTTTAATTTATTATATTATAGAAAATTATTGACAGATAATCAAATAGAAAAAAATCATAGCTTGATATGTATTTATCTTTAGATTTCCAATTTAATTTTTGATTTGTGTTAATATCTCATTTTAACATTTATTTTGTATATAATATATTTAATTCAATACACACGTCAATTATTCTAATAATATATATAGATGGATAGATACATATAGACATAACTTATTCAATCCAAACAATACATTTTAATAATGCTTGCATTTTATTTTTCATTAAAAAAACAACTTTTAATTTGACTTGACTAGGTAACTATAAACTAAAAGAGTAGGAGTTTTATTTTACCCCTCCTCATAGATTACTATTCACTTGAATAGTATTTACTTTTTTATTTTATTTTTTAATGACATGGACAGCAGATTTAATGGATTTGGATTAATCTGAATGGCTAATTTTTTTTCTCTCTTTTTATTAATTGTTTTCTATTTCACTATTTAGTACTAAATTGATTAGAAACTAAACTTCATAATTTGTTTTGTTTACTTTGTATTATGTTGTTCCAGTCTCATGACTCGAAATAATACTTAATAGGTTAATCTGAGTTAATTCAAGTAGTTTTTATGTTAGTTTTGTGAGTAGATTTTTTTCTATTAAATTGTCCCGGTCTAATGATCTAAGCTATGAATTTGACAGATAGATCTAAATTGTTTTTATTTTATTGATTTTTTTTAATTTTATTTTTCAACGTTAGATTGATTGAAAATTAAATTTTATTATTTATTTTGATTTATTTTTTATAAGATTATCATAGTTTCATAAGTCAGATAACAGATTTGAAATGGTAACCCATATTAATACAAATCAATCCAATATATTATTATTATTTTAATATTAAAAAAAATCTCATCTTAATTTTTTTTTAATCAAATTATATTTTTACAAGTTGTATAAATTACTTTTGAATCTGAAAATTCAACCAAGTCACATCGCTTTAACCCTCATAAAATTTAAGTTTTTTATATATAAAAAAATATATTAGCATTATCTTAATATTTTTAAAAAAATACCCAACGTCCATTATAGCGCGGCTCAATTATGTGGTTATAGATTCACAGAAAAAGTGTTTGTAGACAGCTATTTTGTAGTTGAGAGTGGTGCTCAAAGTGTTGTACTATGACTTATAATTTAAGAAAAAGACAAGAAGCAGGTGGGTTTTTGCCGATGTGGGATTCTCTGCCTCGATCTCTCATCGGAAAAGGATTGAAGGGGCCACTTTATCGTGCCCTTTTTCTGGCCGGGCGCGTGAAACTTCAGCCAGCTTTGCTAACAATTATTTTCTCTCTACCTCATATTGTCTCGACTCGAGCCATTGCTGATGGCTGGTGTGTCCCATCACCTCCCACTAATTTCAAAAAGATTATGAAGATCATTTTCGTTGTAAACGTTCAATCTGTTACCGACCAAAAAGTGGAAGACACTGGTTTATGTTAATTTTATTATCTGTTTAGCACTTCATTTTAAACATGTTTTTTTTTTAAATTATTTTGATCTATTGATATTAAAACTAGTTTTTAAAAAATAAAAAATATTTAAAAAAAACTTCAACTATGAAACAATACCGGAGGATGAATACGCGGATATGTCTCCCAGCCTTTCGAGAGAAGAAAATCTCTCTCTCTTAAAAAAAACTAAAAATATTTATTTTTTATTTTTTATTTTTTATTTTAAATTAAAAAAATTAGTGTTTTTAGATGATTTCGATGCGTTGATATAAAAAATAATTTTAAAAAAATAAAAAACATCATTTTGATGTATTTCTGAATAAATAACACTTTTAAAAGCAAATTTAACCAAACTTTCAAATCGACACTTAAATGAAAAAACTAGTTTTATTGGGAACTTTTTTTTAATATATGAATATATTTTAAAAAAAAATCAATAAATAATTAACATGAGATAAGTTTATTTATATATTCTTTAAAATATCTATATTTTATGCCATTTTAAATAAATATAATGGTCATTGTAACAAAAAATGATTTATGAATTAAGATAAAAATAATTAAAGGGTCAGTTTAATTTATTTTTTCCACTGGTATTTTAAATAGTATAATTAAATTTAATTATGTGGTCTAGTATTTTTCAAATATAAAAATTATAATAGATTATCAATTAAATTCAAATTTATTTGTTAATTCAATTTAATTCTTCATACGATTTGATTCAAAACTTGTTATTCAATCTGCATTGTATTGAAAAACAAATATATTGATTGGGTGATTCTATTTTCATTTTGCATACCTTTTGTATTCGCTTAATTAGGTGTCGGTATGTTTATGCTCCTGCTTATATATATATAAAGTAACTTCAAGTCCTTAATGGCATGTCATAGTAGTAATAGTAGAGAGTTTGTGATCTGTATAATAAATCTCGAGTTCGAGTCATAAAGTATATTTTTTGTAAGAATTTGAGATAATCAGGATTTTACTCGTTCACCTAGACCCATTAAATATGTTTTTCGGGAAGTAAATTTACTCATACTCCAAAAAAAACTTGCCTACAAAGAAAAACTTCAATTCATCTACGTCAAAAAAAAAAAAAAAAAAAAAACTCAAATCTGAAATCTTTAAGCTGAACGAATCTTCCCCATCGTAATTACAATATGAGCTAGCCATGATTGCTTCTGGTATTCCATCCATCCATCCATCAGGGGGGACATAGGATGATAAATATACTATATATTATAACAAATCTAAGAAAATGTATTTTATTTACTTTATATTAAATAATAATAATAGTTTCAAATGAAGAGATAAAATGGAATCTCCACTTGAAAAGGAAAGGGTGTGAATTTATCATAACATTTTTTACACGTAATATATAATATCCCATAGTTTTCATGGTCATGATTATTTTGCTCCTGACCAATGTTTTCCCTTGTCGTTTTAAGAATTCTCCACTTCCTTGCACCGTGTCAATGGCGACATAAATCTGTCTGGGCATCACAATATTATTATACAGATAATATTTAATGAAGGTTTTTATTAGATAAATAAGATTAAGAGTTGTTTTGTGGTGCTAAATTGATTAATTAAAATATAATTTAAATTAAAATATAACCCTAGATAAATTTAGGCCCCATCATGCCCTATCTTCGAAACATTGACCTTGAATTAGCAGCACTAGAATGCTAAGATTGATGCTGAGATGAAGGGACTGGCGAGGCCAATCACTTCAAAAAGCTCCTCATGGCCCACTATAAATAATAAGGTGTAATTAATGGGGCCCATTTGCCAAAGGTGGGTGAGAAATAATTACAACCAGTGAATCAAATAATGAGTCTTCAGACTTGCAGCCATGGGGAAAAAACTTGCTCGTTTGGGTAGTAGTGTTTGTTGCGTGGCTACTGTGTGTTTTTTTTTTAAAAAAAGAAATAAATTAACTTATATGTTTTTTATATTGTTTTAATATATTAATTTTAAAAGATTATTTTAATATATGCTCTCAATCATGCTCTTGTAACAGCACATAAAGATAAAGATAGCAAGTGTAGAGAAAATAGAATTTTCTTGAATTAAGTTTTTTTTTTTTTTGATAACTGGGGTGTCCGGGCCAGCTTGCGCGCACCACAACTAAATCACCGGGCTCACTGAACATCCTGCAAGCCCAATGAGCATGTAAGGCACCGCGGGGGTGACAGACGTGCCTGACAAGGCTTGAACCTGGGGTGGGAGGAAGACAAACCTCCTCTCTGACCACCAGGCCAAGACTTTGTTGGCGAATTAAGTTTATTACTCAAACATTTTTTTGTAATCAAAACTTAATTTTACAATTCTTTGCAGCAAATCCTGAACAGAAACTTCTAATCTTAATTTGAGATTCGAGCATCAAATAATGATATAACTGATTGTCCCCACTACCTAGAGAGGCTGAAGGTATGCATGCTAATTACATTATGATTAGGGTTGATGACCTGACCAAGAAGACATCGGTCTTGTGCTTGGATTTGGTAACACATATTTAACTATTAATAAGAGTCAGCAGGGGGATGGTCTGATTTATTAATTTAATAGTATTTCACGAATCTAAGACAGATCACAGGCATAATTTTGCCTTTCTATTCAAGAAAAACAAAAGAATTTTCGTGTTGGCAAGCAATCTTTGATTCTGGAATAATTATACATATAAAAAACCATATTAAGGTATAACTTGCGGGTGGGAGAAAAGAATTAATGCCACTCTTATATGGTGGAGTATTTATATATTTAATAAAAATAGAATATTTTAATCAAACCAACCAGTGGTTTACATAAAAAAGAAAAAACTTTAATCCAAGTAATAAAAAGAAACAAAAAAAAAAATATCTATCTATTTATTGTTTAATTCGGATGAAGATTAAATACCTTTAACATATTATTTTCATGATTTGTAAAATACAATTATCATGCATGGTGACATAATAACCACGTAAATGCAATATTGTTTTCTGAGAACCTCAAAAGGTCCCCTAACATGGATCCTATCTCAATCGAGTCCCTGGAGATTATTTTTTTCCGTTTAATTGGATCGAGTATGTGAATTTCGAAATTAAGGCAAAAGAAACATGACAAAAACATTTTCAGCATTTATTTCATGCCCTAAAAACCCGAACGGCAAGTCAAAAAGGGAAGGTCTCCCACCGTCGGTTCACATGCATGTGGACATTTTCACAACCTCTCCTATTGCTTGTCTTAGTCCCATTCTGTCTGCAAGGGCCATTGCTAGGAGTTGCTCAGTCACATGTAACATTTCTGCCCATTAACTAAGAATATAATTTAATTTAATTTAATTTAATTTAAAATAAAATAAAATAATCTTCTACCTTTCCATCATTCTGTCTTCCATTGCTCTGGGCTCCTTGGTATGCAGCAGGACACGGGCGATGGATTATTGCATGCAGGGACAAAGTCAGTTCCATTACACATATTAAGTATAATATTAGGCAAGCATGCTCCAAAATGTTTTTACAAACGACAATCAATGTAATATTTATTTTTAACGAAGCCACGAACTAGAATAATGTAAGACAATGTGAATACCAAGGTGACATGGACAGGCAAAGAAAAATGTGCAATATTTTATGGTGGATGTTGGCGTGAAACTCCGGGTCTCTTTAGAAATATGGTTAAAATTAATTTTTTGAAAAATTATCAAAATAATATTTTTTAAAATAAATTATAAAGTTTTTTAATTTAAAATAATAATAAAATAGGACTGGAACAGAAAAGAAAGAGTGCAGAACCAGCAGTGTTTTCAACCATGGCCCGACCTAAATTCTATTCATGATTAGATAGATTGACCAATATCTTTTTAATATTATAAACAACTTATTCTGAATAAAAAATATTCACATCTCAATCGAGTTTTGATAAGTTTGTTTGGATCATAAATTGAATAATCAAATTGACTAAGTTTGAATAAAAATTAAATTGAGAGATTATGAGGTTTATAAAACAATGGAAGACGTGTTTCATATTCATGGAATTCAAAGTCGCGACGAGAGGGATATGAAAAGTCGGAAGGGTGAAGGAAAGATTCATAACAAAGAGAAAAGCATCCATGTATTCATATGTACGTTACTCCCTTGATTACTTTTTTTTTTTATATTATTATTATTAATATGAATGTCTGAATCAGTTTGTATATATCTTAACTAATTTTATGAGCTCTAAAATTAACGACCATGTAAATCTCAAATGATTATTATATTAACAATTACATGACCCGAGTCTGAGACCACAGAAAAAATAAATTTTTTTAGGTCTCAGGTTTTTACCGCTGGATCATCTGGTTTGCCTAACCTTTTTCTTATTCTTTATCTTTACATAATTTCCTTTTATTTCAACACCTAGAAATCCTTTTTACCAAGATTTTGATCAATTTTCATTTACTGAAAAATAATTTTATGTTCTATCGACAACATCTTCACATACAAAAATATAAAAACACAATTATTTAAATCATTGTAGCAATACAAATTGTATACATTTTAGTAAAAACAACTGAAATTAAATTTTCACTCGATTTCAAAATTACCAGGCTTAATTTGACCTAGTATATTGATATAAAGACTCACAATTCAAAATTTAAATTTAAATTGATTTTTAAGTTGAAATGAATTGAAAAAAAAACATTTATTTGATTAAATTTGTTGGCCTAGCAAGTTAAACATTAACATGCTCTCTTCATTAAAACATAACAACGTAGTTATTAAAATTAATTGATCTGAATTAATTCATAAATTAACCATAATAATTCCATGACTCGGATTTCTTTTGAGTTTGATCCTTACCCAAATCTGACAATTATGCTAAAAATACAAATCTGATAATTATGCTAAAAATACCAATACGAAATTTATTTATTGAAAGATAAACAAAAACTTTGGAAAGTGGTTTTTGGTAAAATTAACATTAAAATCTATATTTCTTGGCATCAATTATTTTTCTTTCCTTCATGCGCCGACACCCAAAACAAAACACAAACACAGTCTCACTCACACTACATACAGTATCTCTCTCTAGCTGTCACTGTCTTTAATGACCATGTCTCTAACTACTCACTGTGATCTCCACCTCATTATCACCCTCTTCTCTTCTTCTTGTTTGCTTCTTGGGTCTCCACATTTGACGAAACCATGAGCTTTTACCTCACTTGATCAAACTGATCACCACCAACCTCTATAGTTTAAACTAGACTGAACAAAAACACCCCAGAAGAGAAAAAAAACTTGATAAGTTTGTCGGTAAAAGCAATGGCATTGAAGCATTTTGAGTTGCTTTTGTTTGTGTTTGTGGTTAAAGTTTTGATCTTTGGTTTCCCAGTTCTTGTCCAATGCACTACTGATGCTAACGATGGTAAAGTTTGCATTTTTTTTAATGCGGTTTTGGTTTTTTGACTAACTGATTGTTTTTTGGTGGTTGATGCGGTTAAAGTTATGAAATTTTGGGTATTTCTTTTTTTTTTGGTTGGAGTGAGCAAGAGTCAATATATGAACTTTTAGTACGATAATCTTTTATTTCTTTGAAAGTTCAGTTTATTTTGTGTTTGTTTCCCTGGAAAATGTGCTGGCAATGATGTTCTACCTTTTGTGTTTAGCTCATGAAAGTATGATGGATTTTTTTTTATGGCTAAAGGAGGCTAATAATGATTGAAATGCTCTCTCATTTCATTTAGATTGCAATTTTTGTTATTTACCCCAGTGAAATAATCAAGGGTTTATGTCGGCGGCTTTTTTAGAGGGCTTAAATTGATTGGCTTTGAGGATTGAAGGTATTTTTTGTTGTTTCAGTTCAAGCTCTACAAGCTATGTACACTTCACTGAATAGTTCTTCACAGCTGACCAATTGGAAAAGCAATGGTGGTGATCCATGTGGAGAGTCATGGAAAGGGATCACCTGTGAAGGATCAGCTGTTGTTTCCGTGTAAGAAAGTGCATTGAGAATTTAGGCTTTTAATTGATTGGTGGTTTGCTTTGTTTCTTTTGTTCAGTGGTTTTGTGTTGCTGTTGTTGACAGTCAGATTTCTGGGTTAGGACTTGACGGAACAATGGGATACATGCTTTCAAACCTCATGTCATTGAGAACATTGTGAGAGATTTAATGCTTTGTTTCATCTTTTGGGTGTATGAAACTGTATTACTTTCATTGGTTATTTGAGTTGCTGATATAAGTTGTTTGTGCGTGCCAGAGATCTAAGTGACAACAATATTCATGATCCACTCCCATATCAGTTGCCAGTGAACCTTACAAGCTTGTAATGTTCCATCATGTCTATTGTTTCTAATGTCTTTGAGCTGTTTGATTTTATTGTTTAATAATGTGTTCATTCTATTCTTTCATAATGCAGAAATCTTGCCAAAAACAACTTGAGTGGGAATCTTCCCTATTCCATTTCTACCATGGTTTCTCTCAGCTACCTGTGAGTGGCTCATCTTGAATGCTTTGGAATTTTGTCAAGAAATTGTAGAGTTTGGGTTATTTGCTGATTAAGCATCTTTGGTTTCAGGAATTTAAGTCGTAATTCACTGTCCCAGTCAATTGGAGATGTTTTCCATAATCTTTCTCTCCTATCAACCATGTGAGATTTCTTACTTTAAAACAGATGTTATTTGGGTTCTGGTTTTCATTAGAAATTCCATCTTTAGAATACATGCGCAACTGACTTTTCAGTACTGTGCAAAGAATTATGATGGCTGATAGAAAAGCCACAGCATGATAATATCTTCACAAACTTGACTATTCAAAGGTAATACAAGAGGGAGGGAAGCTACACAATAAGGATGATCCGCGTGGCATAAATCCAATAGTGTTAGGCTGTTGAGAAGATTAGGGATCTGTTGAAGTAGAATTCACTTTATTCCAGAGAAATATATTTTATTAGGAGAGATAAATGAATGGTAAAGGGGAGTGCCAAGCAGGAAAAGCAAAACTATGTGTTTGGTGTCTTACATGGTGGAAAGATAGTGCCAATCAGAGGAGGATCAGGAAAGCATATCTCATCTATATGAATTGTATCCCAATTGCCTACCATGGGGCCTTTTGTCATGTTATTCTTTAATTTGATTCAGTTTTCAGCACAATACAATGCCCTTATTTTTTCAATAGATAGTACTCAGTACTCTCGGATGTTTACTATTGATTGTGTGTGCATGCAGGGATATCTCTTTCAACAACTTTACTGGAGATATTCCCAGTTCCTTTAGTTCATTGTCCAATCTTTCTACACTGTGAGTAGAGTGCTGACTTCTTTCAAAATTAACTAAATAGCATATATATTAAGCAAAAGAAAAGGATTGCAAACTCTTGGACATTTTGATTAAAGTCTTGTGATATTCGTAAACTTTGCAGCAATGTTCAGAACAATCAACTGACTGGTTCTCTTGATGTTCTTACTAGTTTGCCTTTGACGACTCTGTAAGTTCCTAAATCAATAGTGGGATTGTAAATGTATCATTTTCCAATATGTTCTTATTGCCCCTTGTATTTTCTACAGTAATGTTGCAAACAACAATTTGAGTGGATGGATACCTCAAGAACTTAGTTCAGTCCCAAACTTTATGTAAGTTTCATGCTCTGTATTTCCCCCATGTCAAATTTATTATGTTCTGCTTCTTCAATATCTTAAATAAGCTCCTTGGATAATTAAATCAGATACAATGGAAACTCTTTTGACAATGGTCCTGCTCCACCCTCACCACCATATACCTCTCCACCTGGTAAATCTCACAGAAACCGTACTCATTCAGGATCTGGTGCACCTAGCACCCCATCTTCTGGTGGTCAACCATCTGAGTCAGATAAGGGAATGTCAGTGGGAGCAATTATAGGTGTAGCCCTGGGTTCTGTGGTTCTGGTTCTCATTGCACTACTTGCTCTTGTCTTTTGCATTAAAAAACATCAAGGCAAGGAAATTGGTCCGCTAGCTTCCCGGGGAAGTCGTCCTCCTAATACATACGATAGTAGGTTTTCGGTCTCTTGTATCTTTATTCTTCTGAGATAACCTTTTAAATTTTCAGAAAATGAGGCCACATTTTTGCCTAGCTGGTTTCATGTGGGTTTGCAGTATCTGTAATGCGTAGTATCCATGAGGCAATTAAAATAGTGTTTTAAAATCCTGGCATCAGTCAAGTTCATTTTCTTCGGACACTGAAAAAGTTAATCTAAATTAAGATTTAATGTGATTAGCTGGTTTGTCTCCATATTGATGCACAATACAATGCTGAGTCCCTCCTTGATTCAACATGCTTCAAAATTTTTGTTGCCTTTGAAGCTGTAAGGTATTGTCTAATAATCCTAACCACTTGGGTTTTTACACTGCATTGTTTTTCCAGTTGATGCAGAGATGCAAGAACCAAGGGTGAAAAACATGGCTGCTGTTACGGATCTGAAGCCACCACCTGCTGAGAAATTGGTGGTTGAGAGATTACTAGGGAATTCTGGATCCATTAAGAGAATGAAGTCACCAATCACTGCCACTTCATATAGTGTTGCTTCTCTTCAAACAGTAACAAGTAGCTTTAGTCAAGAGTTTATAATTGGTGAAGGTTCTCTTGGTCGTGTTTACAGAGGAGAGTTTCCTAATGGAAAGGTAAATTAATTGTTAGATATAAAATGATATTTATGTTCTTATAGTTATGTTGGTTTCTATACTTGTATTGGTATGAATCAATGGAGCCTGCCATATTGTATGCACTTGAAATGTTCCTGTCCTTAGCCATATTGAGCATGCTTTTTTTGTGCATGTTGACTCGTTGACCCACCTTTATGTAGTAATTTCTTGTTAGTACATTGATTTAATTCAAGATTCTTCTTTTGATCAAAAGTTCATTAAAATAAAGCCATCTTGAATGTGAGAGTTTTTCTTCCCTCAGTTTTCTGGTTTTTTTTTTTTTTTTTTTTTACAGGTTCTGCCAACCTCTGTAGCAATAGCTAACTAATTAACTTATGTTCTGTTGGCTAGATAATGGCTGTTAAGAAGATCGACAATGCAGCACTGTCATTACAGGAGGAAGATAACTTTCTAGAAGCAGTTTCAAATATGTCACACTTGAGGCACCCAAACATCGTTTCCCTACTAGGATACTGTGTAGAGCATGGGCAGCGACTTTTGGTTTATGAATTCATAGCAAATGGGAGTCTGCATGATATACTGCACTTTGCTGATGATAGCAGCAAGACTTTATCTTGGAATGCACGTGTTAGAGTAGCACTCGACACTGCCCGGGCTTTAGAGTATGTTATACACATGTGCTGAGATATAATTCTCTCATACAGCTTGCCCTACATCCTCTCTTAACTGTAGCCTACTTACTCAGGTACTTGCATGAAGTCTGTTTGCCTTCTGTTGTACATAGAAACTTCAAGTCAGCAAATATTTTACTTGATGAAGAACTCAGTCCCCACTTGTCAGACTGTGGTTTAGCTGCTCTGACACCAAACACAGAGAGACAGGTAAAGCAAAGAGACTGAATAGTATTATGTGTTGTCAATGCAAACTTTCATTAAGTTCATGCTTTGTGGAACTTTTGGTTAACATCCCTCTTGTTGTGTTTGGACTGACCAAGTCTACTTTGACTCACATTGACAGGTTTCAACCCAGATGGTTGGTTCGTTTGGTTATAGTGCTCCTGAATTTGCCCTGTCAGGAATATACACTGTAAAAAGTGATGTCTACAGCTTTGGGGTGGTGATGTTGGAGCTATTGACTGGTCGGAAGCCACTGGACAGGTAATGTTTCTCTTGTTTGCTGATCTTTTGTGCTTTAGCTCATAGACTTGTTTTGGCATTTATTTTTCTGGTTACACTTGAACTTGGTTTATATGCATCCCTTATCCAACTTCTTGGGTTTCATAGTTCGAGGGTGAGATCAGAGCAGTCACTTGTTAGATGGGCTACTCCCCAGCTGCATGATATCGATGCCCTGGCAAAAATGGTTGATCCTGCCCTGAATGGCATGTATCCTGCAAAGTCTCTTTCGCGTTTTGCTGACATCATTGCTCTCTGTGTTCAGGTAAGCTTATATTCTGATGACAAGACTAAAAACAAACCAAGCTTTAGCTTTTATAAAAAATCAACGTAAAAGAAGGGAGACAGTTTATTCTATTTTTAAGAATTCTGAAATGGTTATCTGTGCTTTGCATGGAGCTCTTTAATTTTACCTGTAGCTTCATTTATTATCATTCTCCCTTTGCTGAGAATGGTCACCGAATGATTTCTGTTTTCTTTATAGCCGGAACCAGAGTTCCGCCCTCCCATGTCTGAAGTTGTGCAAGCATTAGTACGACTAGTGCAAAGGGCCAGTGTGGTCAAGAGGCGACCCAGTGACGAGTCAGGATTTGCATATAAAACCCCGGATCATGAGACAATCGATTCATCATTTTGAGTGTCTTGGCCTTCTTGAACTTGGGAAGTGAAGCATCCGGTTTTGCATACAGAAGTCGATGGCTGATGAAATCGTGCCCAGATAGAGAGGAAAGATGCTTAAAAGCTATAAAATCAGACCAGAAAGATATGTAATTATGCCTGAAACATTGAGAGTTGCTTGCTCATAACTCCATCTTTAGCTGTAAATGATTTAAAACTGTATTCCATAATTTTCTTTCATCTTTTGTTGTAACATTTACGGTATAATGCATCCTAATAAAAAGAATTTCCACTTGATCCTAGCAAGTTTACATTTTCGCATAGATTACTCACCTGGAGTTATATTGAACTATCAATTTGAACATTCTGCTCCACACCAGAAACTGCCAACCAAAAGCCAAAAAGGCAGGGAATCTGGGGAGAGACAAAAACAATGTCAGAAAGGCAGGTGGTTCCTCCTTTCATTGCAATATTGGAAGCATGAAGGAGCACGTGGATTGTGAGAGAAATGACCTTGAAAAAGACAGTGAACAGGTTTATCCACGTGCCTCTCAAACTCCATAATGGAAATGGGTGCAGAAGTTGTTTTCTTTTGCATGAAGACTTGTATTTTGGAATTTTCTTTGGGACTAACAACAATCTTCATGTTTTGTGGAATAAGGTTTAGGGTTTAGTATTGATTTTGTTTAATATTTTTCCCATACGAATCTTTTGAAAAGATTAGCCCTATTGAACTCCATTGTATCACAGAAAAAAAAAAGTATAATCACAATGCAATTGAATCTAGCATTTTCTCAATTAAGCATGTGAGTGGAAGTCCTTCCTCAAACCATCAATAAGTTTTTCGAAATAATTGTATCTGATTATTGTTTGTTAAATAGGTATAGTTAGGGATAAGGAGAAATATGTTTCGTGTCTGTTTGGGAGTATGGTTGATGTTGTTTTTGAAAATATTTTTTTGTTCAGAAATGTATTAAAATAATATTATTTTTTTAAAATTATTTTTGACATCAGCACATCAAAATAATCTAAAAACACAAAAAGTTTTTAATTTAAAATAAAAGATAAAAATAAAATAAAAATCATTTTTTTCAAAAATGCTTTCCAAATTCACTCCCAAACATTCATGTGTCCTTCATCGTTTAAGACACAAAAATTCGTTCCAAAATTGTTTTATAATTTTTTTTTATCTTTATCTAAGTTTCTTTAACTAGATAAATCTTCTCTATTTTATATGTTGTTTTTGTTCTGTATCTACCTTTTTTTGTCAGGCGACATCAACTAAACATAACCTGAAATTACCATCAAATTAGTAAAACATTAAATAAATGATAAAAACAAGGTTTTTATACACATCCAGCTCACCAAAAACTCAAGATCTCAAGCTGGAACGATTCACAAGTTTGTGTGGCACGTATAAATTTTACAGCAAGAACAGGCAATTGCTTAATGCTACTTTACCCCTATCGTGGTGAGACCCACGATAAGATTGCTCATAGTGTTGTGTTATGGATTCATTGACTGGACAGCTTTATAACAATTAGGTCTCTATTTCATTATTTTATTCAAGTTTAATTATTGAATTGATGGCAATATTTCATGACAAAGATATTCTATACTCGACCCATCAAATAATAAAAGGTCAATTTGTTTTAAGAGATTAATTTTAATTAATCCCTGTAGTTAACAGGCTTAATTAGCATATAAACTTGGAAACTATATATTTAATCTCTCTTAATTAAATTCTCATGTTTATATTTTTTTATATAATTATAATATAAAAATAGTGATATGTTTGTACATATTTTCATATTAACGATATACTATTTTTTATTCTGAAAAAATATTAAATTAAGAATGGCCAATATTGTTGAAGCAACTATATAATTGTTTTAATACTCTATTTATAGGGACTAAATTGGTTAGTTTATACAAAATACAGGGACTGATTCTTATAATCAACTCTTATGTTCATAAACAAGCAGCTTGTGATCTCAAAATTCATGACAGCAAATCCAGTTTATTACATCTCTCCAGATTCAGACAAGAAGAAGAAGAAGAACCCATTTCGAAGCAAACCAACGAAAAAAGCTTTCATTTTTAGCAGAAAGAAACAATTTTTTTCACATGTCCTCCTCAGCTGACTTCTATAATATACCCTCATCACCGTGTCAGTCTCCTCGGCCTGGACAAAAGAAAGGGAGGAGAACGAGAGAGAGGGGGAAGGTTTTTTGGTATCAGAAGAAGGGAGCCAAAGGAATTGTGGGTCTGATTTGTTTGGTGGGCTTGTTTTTTGTTTTCAATGGGTTCATGGTTTTCAGGCTTCAAGCTGATGATGAAATCAGTGGCGAAAAAGATGTGCCTGTTCGGAATTCTTCTTCAATTTCAGTTTCAATAAAGGTACTTTTTTCTTTTAAACTTAGTCGTGGTTAATATTTTGTGGATTTGGAGAAGGAATGAAGTGGCATTATGGATACATAGTTTGGTAATTTTGTAAAGATACATGGTTTATGTAAACTGTGATTAATTAGGAAGATTTCAGCATAAAAACTTCCTGTTTTGATTCCTTATGTTAATTTGGAGAAGTTAAAAAGTTGACTAAATTGCTGTGTTTCATCTTTGTTAATTTATAAAAGATGCATAGTTTATGTAATTTGTGATTCATTTGGAGAATCTGATCTTTAATCGAGCAGGCCAGATCATGAGTGAAAAGAAAAGGTTAAAAAAATCCCCGTTATAATTTTTTATATGTTAACTGGATTGAATGCAGGGAGAATCGAAAACGATTGGTAAAGGAAAAAGGCTGCGAAAGGGTACTTATGATAGGATGTTGGCTTTGGCTGCTCATGCCCTTGCTGAGGTATTTGGTTGGCAAGTTTTTATCTTGTTATATGGGTGCAGTTTGTCTTTGTTTGTGAGCTATTTGGATTCAATCTCTACTGATTTAATCTTTATGTAGCTGCAATTTTTTTTCTTTTTTGTGTTCTGTATTGTTTGATTTTTTTCCATGTAACATGATAACAGAATAAACGTGAGCCAAAAGATTTGTGGCAGGAGCTGTTTGTACCTGCTTCTGCTTGGAGACCTTGTGCTGATCGTCGTAATTGGAATCCTAGTGGTAATTCGCTCTTCTGTTGTGCGTGTATGTATATAGGTGGACATTTCACGTATGTTTCTGCCTGCATGTCTCATGTGGATATATGTCTTGGATATCTTAATATGAGTAAACACATGTTATAGTGGTGCAAAATTGGTTTTAACTTGGTATTTCTCTGAGGTACTTTGTAGAGGGAAATAATGGTTACATTTTGGTCACTGCGAATGGTGGGATCAACCAGCAAAGAGTAGCTGTAAGCAATGCTTTGACTAATTGCAGCTTTCATAATTACTCCTTTGTAACCCAGTTACATAGTTTGTATGAAACTTTCTTTGCTTCTGAAGGGATATATTTTGTATTTTCAACTGATTCAACTTTGTTCTATTTTAAAAACAGGTTTGCAATGCTGTTGTTATTGCACGGTTGTTGAATTCGACTCTTGTTATTCCTAGATTTATGTACAGCAGCGTTTGGAGAGATGTGAGGTAAAAAAAAATTCCTTTTGTTTTCTCTTAAATCTGCCCTTTAGAAAGTGTACATTTTGATTGTTGGATAAAACATAATTGCCTGTGATAGTTTCTGGTTGCCTAGTGGTCTGGCTTGAAATTGGTAATATCTATCTTGAAGGAAAGTGCTTGCATCTTATAATAATTGGATTGGAAAAATAATCTTGTGTATGCCTTGATTTAAAGGGACTGCTGCTTGTGATATTTACTGTTATTGTGTACCCATAATGAGCTGGTTAACTTCTTCTCCCATAAGTGCCAGAAATGCAATGCTTCATCACTGCAAATCAAAGCAATTTATTTGATTCATTCTTACTCTTACATATGATTTGGATGGAAAAGTGACGATTAATTCTATATTTCATAGTCAATTCAGTGACATCTATCAGGAGGAGCATTTTATTAATTACCTCACTCCTGACATTCGGATAGTGAAGGAGCTGCCTAAAGAGCTGCAGTCGCTAGATTTGGAGGCAATTGGCAGTGTCGTGAGTTTCTTATCCATAATAATTCTGACTGCACTCACACCTGATTTGCTCTTATCTTGAGTAATTTGCTGTTAGTAATGATATCACAAATATCATGCAGGTGACAGATGCAGAT
Source organism: Salix brachista (assembly GCA_009078335.1). NCBI lineage: Eukaryota > Viridiplantae > Streptophyta > Magnoliopsida > Malpighiales > Salicaceae > Salix > Salix brachista. The sequence continues at coordinate 635,589 of CM018582.1, forward strand.
ATTGGGAAAGAATCAAAGCCAAGTTTTTATTTAAAAAACATTCTCCCTGTATTACTAAAAAATAGAGTTGTCCATTTTGTTGGATTTGGGAATCGCTTGGCATTTGATCCGATACCATTTCAGTTGCAGGTAAATCTCTTTCCTTTGGTTCTAGTTTGCCGCATATGATGGTATATTGTAAGCAGTATGCCAGATTGTCATCCTTATTTCATTACCTTCCTACTTTGCTCATCCTAATGTCGGGGACTTCATCTAGACACTTCGATGCAGATGTAATTTTCATGCACTGCAATTTGCTCCCAAGATACAAGAAACTGGTTCCTTGCTCATCCAAAGGTTGCGTAAAAATGCTGCCCGTCCAGGGACACTGGATCATTATCTTATCGGTCCTTATGCAGAAAACAATCTGCAAGAAAAAGTAGGTCATGCTGTCAAAGCTTCAAGATATCTAGCTCTACATCTGAGGTTCGAAATTGACATGGTAGCACACTCTCTGTGTGAATATGGTGGAGGTGAAGAAGAGAGGAAAGAATTGGAAGCATATCGTGAGATTCATTTCCCTGCTCTGACACTTCTTAAGAAGACTACTAAGTACGCACCTATGCATTTTTTCTATATGTGCATTATCCCCTGTATGTAGGCATGCATGGCACTGTGCTGGTCAACAGGTGCCCTAAGTTATACCTAACTTATATTAGGCAATAGTTAAGAACCCTAGTGCCTTCGTTTCCCTATCTTCTTTTTTGGTCATTATGTATGGAGACAGAAGGTGTAAAAATATTGTTTTCACTTCCACTCAACTGTGTTTATGAGGGTGAAGCCCACCTTTCGATTAAGTATGCCCCATGTGTGCGCCATGCTTGCTTAATGACAACACATCTGATGCAGGGCAGCTTGGGGGGTATTTTCAAGGGGATGTGAATAGAGATTTGAGGGTTTGAATTGGTCTTTTGGTGACTGTTGGATATAGGATTGATTGGATATGAATGTGTCCGGGTGTTTAGGAGTTCGATTGGGGTTGTTTGATAAGAGCTTTGTTTAAAGGAATTACAATGTATGTGAAAAAGCTAATGGAGCCACACCAGTACAGTTTACACACCTACAAGGAGGAAAGACCTAAGCATCAAACCTATGGTGCTTAGGAGTCGCACCTACAAGAGATTGTATACAAAACATAGTTGCTGGAAGTTACATTCATAAACTGATTCTCTAAAATGAAGCATCACCAGAGTAGTTATTTGTGAACTCAGCCCCCCCCCAAACCTTTACATGATTAGATTACTAATCCAACAAGCACTTAGACTCTAATAAGGTAACTTAACATTCTATATTTATAGGAGGACCTTCCACCTTTTCCTCATTTGGTTCTAACTTCCATTTTGTAGGTCTAAACCTAGCCATCATTCTCCTATTCCAAGTATAACTTCATTTGAGAGAATACCTTGTCCTTGAAACATGTGTAGAAGAGAGATATCCCTTTTGATTTCTTGATTTCTATTATTGAAGGGATAGCATACATGCTACAATTGCCTTCGCTAATTTCCTGGGTACATTTTTTTATTTATGGCAGACTACCTTCTCCTGCAACGCTGAGGGAAGAAGGCTTATGTCCCTTAACTCCTGAGGAAGCAGTACTTATGCTTGCAGCTCTAGGGTTTGGTAGAAAGACACATATATTCATAGCGGGTGCAAATATATATGGAGGGAGATCAAGATTAACTGCTTTAACCAACTTGTATCCTAATTTAGTTACTAAAGAGAAACTGCTTTCAGCAACCGAACTCAAGCCATTCATGAATTTTTCATCTCAGGTAATAATGTGACATTTTTCACCACTTTTTAATTGTGTAATTTTGTGATTTTCATCTGCTTAATTTGATTTAGTGCGTTAGGTGGAACCATGTAGTGTAAATAGGAGGATGTCTGAATCCTCATGGTAGCTCTTTAGTAATATATGGTATAATGGTGATTGAAGTGAACACAGGACCAAGACGTGTACTTTGGATGATCCTTCTGTTGTAGCTTGCATCATGCTGAACCTGAACTTGTATCTCATACTAAACATCATAGGCAGCTGTTATTGTGTGGATATGGGTTGAGAGCAAGACATTTCATTCCTCAAAGGGTAGGTCTAAGAGGACCTTTTTCAAACCATTCCTATCCCAGTGTAGTTTTGGTGGGTCTATGACTAGGAGTGCCTTGTTTTTTCAGTTTTGAGCTTGCAATGAAAATTTAGAACCTGGGGAATGTCGGGAATGTCATTTATTGACAGGTAGTTTAAATTAAGCTACTTGAGAAATTTATAGAAAACCATGTAATTTTTGTTTCAGATATTGGTTGCTTTGAGAAGCTTAGTGACAAAAGTTTTGGTTCTTTTGCATTCTTCCTATGGAATTGCAGCCTTTCTTTTCCATATCGCCATCAATAATTTTTTTGAGTGGGGCTTCACCATTCCAACATCATCTAGTGTTTGCGCTGCACTATGAAATGATACATGAACCTGCTGTCCTTAGTTTATTTTTTTTACATCATTGAACTGTTTTTCCTTTTTCATCAGTCTTGATGTATGATGAGCTTATTTCTTGTGTAGCTTGCTGCGCTGGACTACATAGCCTGCACCGCGTCTGATGCATTTGCCATGACAGACTCTGGGAGTCAGTTGTCATCTTTGGTTTCTGGTTTTCGAATATACTATGGTGGGGGGAAGATGCCAACGATACGTCCAAACAAGCGGAGACTTGCTGACATTTTCAGGAAGAACAACACTATAGAATGGAAGATATTCGAGCAGAGAGTTAGAAAGGCAGTTAGACAAACTAAACATGTGCTGCAAAGGCCAAAGGCTAGGAGTGTTTACAGATATCCACGGTGTAAAGAATGCATGTGCCTAACAGAATAAGTGTTCCTTATCTGACATTTGATGCCATTGTAGCTTCCAATTTTTTTTATTGATCAGATGTATTTCATTGTATCTCATTTCTGCAAGCAAAAGATAGACAAATTGGGGAAACACCCAAAATACAAATAGAGTAACATACAAGAGACTATTTCATAGAAATATTGCATTCTTTCCCTTTCTTTTAGCCTAGTCCGAAGTCTTTTCTAGCATGGCTCACTCTCTAGTGAATCTATTGCTTTTGATGCTTCTAAAATGCCTTCGGCTGTTCAACTTTTTCAGGCAGTGAACTGTATCATTGGTACTCGACAGGGCACTCAAAATTTTGTGTTTATAAATACAATATACCCCATGGTATGCTTGTAAACAGGAAGGAGCAGCTGTTAGGTATTAGTTATGTCTCATTTCATGCTGCTTTTGATTTGTGGATTACTCATATATATTTATGATAATGGTAGTCAGACAATATGATTTAAACTTCCTCAAATATATTTTCTTATACATTTCCAACCAATATAGAACAGAAATTTATGTTCCTCAAATATATTTTCTTGTACAGTTCCAACCAATATCTATGATGTTGAAATAGGCAAAACTGATAATGGTAGTCTGACAATATGATTTAAACTTCCTGTCAGAACAATTTCACCAAAGCTAAACTCACCTACTGCTTGGATCACTCGAAACTGTATCACAATATCTTGTGTTTCTTGTGGAGCTATTCTAAACCAAGTTGGAGACAAGTTTACTACGGTCCCATTAGGCGATATGACTGAGCAAGTGTATGTCTCTGGTCTGCTGCCTACATTCTTCAGACTTCGCTTGACTGTTAGAGAGCTTCTTAGTGTCGATATCGTCACTGAAGGTAGGTTCAGGTTGGCTGGATGGCTAAGCGATCGGTTGCACCTTTCTCCAGTTGCGGCATTGATTACAGACCAATCAATACCAGGCAATGAACACAAAAAGTTTATGTGGTCTTCGAATTCTGCTTCATATTACACTTCAGTTCAACGTTAGATGAATACTGAAAAACATTGAGATGTGAAATGTTACCTGAGGATAAGATCAGGCCAGGATCAACAGCACGATCAGGATTCACAAGTCCAGCGCCGCGATCGAAGTTAGTGGACGGGTAGTAGCTATTAAGATTCGATCCTTCTGCTAGTATGAGTTCTCCATAATTGTCATACTTGATCGCAGTGGTGGAGATGGCAGATGCAATCATGGATGGAGTCCATGAAGGATTATATTGCTTGATGAGTGCTGCTATTCCCACTATATGAGGTGTTGCCATACTTGTACCAGACAGTAGTGCAAAATGGTATCCTAAATAATTAGCAAGATCGCATTACAAGAGACTCTCCTCAATCTAATGATAATAGCATCACAATACTGACTTTCTCACCGGTTAGTGTAGGATCTAAGGCACTGTGGGGGCTCCAAGCTGCCCATATTTGGTGTCCTGGGGCAAGAATGTCTGGCTTAAGTACATCGGCAGGATTCCTGTTAACGTCAACAAAATCTGGCCCTCTGGAAGAGAATCTGCTGACAGTAGGTGCTTGCCCCACAAAAGAAGCAACTCTACCCTCTCCTATAGCTGCTTTTGCACAGTATTGAGTCACAAACCCTCTCTCATCCCTCTGGATATTTTGCTCGTAATACTGAGATATGATCTGCATATAGAGACTGCATTAAATTTCTCACACAACAAAGTATTCGTGGTTCTTAATGTTTTCTGTTGCGGCATTTAATACCTGTGCATCAGCAACTTTTGGAATCATAATGCCTGAAACATCAAAGGGAATAGGTTCTGCAATGAAATCACCATAGGCCGGGTTTGCAACAAAAGCAAAACCCATAAATCCCAGAGTTCTTGCTGTGTCAACAATGGCATTGATGTTTGATGTCCCATTATAGAAGCCAGATGAGAAGACACAGATAACTATTCTTCCTCGCACAAGAGTAGGGTCCAGTGCTTCTGGATATTGGCATTCTTCGACATACGCTGGAGTCCTTGGGAATGCCCCATTTACCCTAACTGCATCTTTAGCAAGAACCAACTTGCACAGAAACTTCCCATCTCCAAAAGTAGGACCTGGAAAAGATTATACATAAGTATAACAACGAGGACGGCGACAACCAAGTCTCAAACCTTTTAAACTAGTTGGAGTTGGCTATATTGGATCCTTTTTCTCCATTCTGCAAGAGACATATATCGGTATATATTATGCCAATTATACTACATCGGATACCTCATACCTGATAAACCTACACCTCCAACTTTTAGCCCATTTCCAAGAAGAAGAGAGCCAGGGTAACTTCTGTCTGTGCTGCAAGCAGCTACACCTACAGACCAAGGGCTGTAAGATACAACAGTTGAAAAGTCTGGCCCGTGGTTACCTGCAGCTTGAGCAACGAAAACTCCGGCTCGTCGAGCAAATAACATGAAAACATCAAACACACTTAAGAATGTAATGGTATCTTCTGGTGGTTCATCTGGTCCGACTGAGAGTGTTAACATGTCCACTCCATCCACTGTTGCCTGTACCATAGAGTCAACAGAAGAGATTAATAAGATCCCATGAACAATGTGAATGCTGTAGGTGATTTCCATGACAGTATAGTAAACCTCAAGACTTACTTGTTCTATTGCTGCAACCACATCTGTTATAGTTCCCACTGTTGGATATATAGCCTTATAAACAGCAATTCTGAGGCAAATAGATGTCAAAAGGTCATCTACTTCTCATCAAACTGTTCCTTAAACGCTCTGTAAGTAAAATAATTAATGCCACTAGTGTATATATACAACAAAGAGCATACCGAGCACGAGGAGCCATCCCACTAGCTCGCCCATAATAGAAGCCATCCACAATCACTGGAACCCCAGCATTTCCAGCAGCAATTGATGCCACATGACTAAACATAGTATATGTATTTTTATCAATGACATCTTCAGCAGATGGATATTTGATTGTATTCAAGATCATTCTACATAGTGATCATTGCAGTACCTGCCATGCCCAGCAGCATCAAAGGGAGAGAGGAAGTCCATTGAAGTGTTGAGAGTAGCAATTGCTTGAGCCCCAGCTGAGAAGTACCTAGCTGACACTATCTTACCATTGCAAGAACTAAATGGAAATCTAGGCCCCGTTTCGCAAGCACCCGAAAAATGAGATATATTTGATGTGAAAGGATTCAAGGGATCATAAGTAAAACTTGGATGTTTTGGAGCGATTCCTGTGTCAACAAAACCAATAACAATCCCTTCACCTGCTTTTTTATCTCCTCCTTCCTTTGCCCATACTTCTTGAGGTAACCCTAGGAATTGAGGAGTGTATGTTGTCATCAATTTGGCTCCTCTATCTTTCTCCACCAGCTTCACTCCAGGAGCAGCTTTCAATTTGTTTGCCTGAAATTTTCAACCAACAAAACTTACATTTACTTTTAACATCAACTTTGAGAATATATATATATATATATATATATATATATATATATATGTAGAGAGAGAGAGAGAGAAGGCTAAGCAACTGGGAAAGAACCTGAGAAGGGGTTGTATGGACAGAAAAGCCGTTAACAATGTGTTTGAAGCTGTAGAGCTTGTTGTAGCTTCCAGTGTCTAGATTGCTTCGCAGAAGTTGGTCGTGAGAATCCACCAAGTGCTTTGCATGAGCCTTGGAAACTTCACTATCCATACAAAAATCCATATCCTGATCAGTACCAATAGAACAACATGAAACCTTAAAAATCTACAACCTCCTTTGCCCTGAAAGTCCAGCTAGGAAAAAATTGTAAGATGTTCAGACGGGAAAACAAGAGTAGCTAGTAATACCTGTCAAGTGGAAGTACTTTTCTTCCTTCATGAGATAAATGGCTTCCATGAAATGCAACTGGCTGTTCTTCCATTAAGACCAAGTATACTGATCTTTCTTCTGCGAAACAGGTACCAACAAAAACAAAGACGAGAATAGTAATCAGAATTGCATAATAACGCGAAGAAGCCGATATATCAACCTTGGTTGCCATGATCATTTTCAGTGAAAGAAACATGAGCTCAGGCATCAGGGATGTTGAGAAAAATAAGATGCCACACAGCAATATGCAAAGACATATAAAGAAATAATTCTCAGACACATTGTCAATGTGAATAAAGCAGTAACAGTTTAGCTAATATGGAAAGGAAGCCCTCCTTTTGACTTAGCCGTTACTATTCCCTTAGATTATTAACTTATAATTAATATTGCATATACAATGCAAAGAATATGGTGGAGAATATTGAGGAAAGGTTTTTAGAGGTACTTCCTGTGCATGCATGCTGCCATGCGATTCAAAAAATTACTACATAGACCTCGTTTATGCAGACCAATTAAGCATGTTGTAGGATTTAATAGATAATCTTTACCAACTATGTGTTGACTTTGGGAGGTTCTTTATTCTTTCTTGATTAAATTCAACTCCTTTTTTTTTTTCTTTTTTTTTTTAATCTGAGAGGGATTTTGATAGATTAAATGTTGATGAAATTTAAACAAAAATGGTAGTGAAATGAACTTCATAGTTGGATTGATTGGCAACTTCTTGACCTAAATAGGCCTCCAGCCAAAATAAAAATTTATTATCGGTCATGATAGAGCAAACATGTATGCGGTACAATGTCTACAATATAGGGTGTGAATCCAACCAACCTGCTTGATAGTTAATATGAAAAATCCAAGGATGAAAGGCGTCAAATTTTTAATTATACTAAATAAGATATTAATTTAATAAAAAATCATTTAATGCTGCCAAGTTTTTAGTTATTTGGGTAACTCATCCGACCTGATTCGAAAATAACAAAGATTAATAGTTAGAAAAAATTAAAATAAAACACTAATGGAAAGTACGTATAAAATAAGTTGAGGGTTTTCGTGAACGTAACGGGTTGACCTCCTTCCTCAACCAATAGGGTACAAATAGTAATATTAGCGACGGTTTTGAAAAGTGGATGTCATTATTGCAAACTTCATAGACTGAGTAACGCTCCTCGCATGATCACCTAATCCAATAATACGCTGTAAAAAGCAATGCAAATCCTAGAGTCAAATGATTTACACTCCATTGTTTGTAACCCTGTGCACGGTGTTAAGCTCTGAAATGGTAGAATAATGTTGTAGACTTTACAATGTAATCTTGCCAAATGAATAGCTAAAAGAAATATCCAAAAAGACAGCTAGGCCCACATGCAGTCAGGCTCAAAAATCTTGAGGTCAGCTCTCGAAACATGAAATTGTGTGATAAAAGAGACTAAGAATGTCTTGGCTTCTGTCTTGGCTTCACAAAAGGGAAAACCAGAAACTAAGAATGTCTACTCCATCCATTAGGTTTGATGTCAGAAAACATCCAAAATGAAACCTTTTTCAGGATAGATTCATGATAAATTAATTATGTCCTGAACCTAGCATAGCTTACATATTCCACATGACAAAACACAAGAAATTACTGACAGCCCAGTTTGAGCAAAGCACACCATGGTCTTTTGGACTATACATCTCCAACACTGACAATCTACAAGTTGAAGCTGCAAGAAGATTTAGGTCTCCCTGTGCATTTCACTGACCTCCTAACTGCACTCTCATCTCTTCCGGCGCTTGTTCTCTACCTGTAAAGTTCAGACTTCAACAATCATTCATTTCACAGAACAATTAAGAGGGGAAATATGCCATCATATATGAAGATTGGGCTACGTGTGATTAATGTTTTTCCCTAATCAGCATCCAAACTTTGCTTGATTAATCACAACCTGTGGAGCTATGTAAGAGAAAGATATTTCTAACACAAAGTAATAGAAACATAAATGCTTGATTAATCACAATCCACAACGAATAAGATATGAATGAATAAATACACAAAAGCATGGAGCCAAACCGCTACGTGAAATACATGGATCATGCTTGCTGCAGGTAAAAAATTCTTGTTCTTTTCAAGATCAGCAAGCTATTGTGACCAAAATGCAGGCCCGGCCTATTTATTCAATTCCAATACATCAAAGCAGTAGTGCACCCTACAAATATATTTTTTTTGCACCAGCTAACTGTTCAGTACATTTTACCCAAAAGGATGGTCGATGCCACAGCAGTATGGAGACTCATGTATCACTACTTATCCACACCATACGCCCATCATAAGTTATAAAAACACAAGCATCAACAACCTACTCCACACGAAATTAGTAATGAATCATGTTAGCTTCTTAAATCACAACCCAAAAATTATTGCAGAAAAAAAACTCATAGCATGTCATGCCACAGTAAATGGGGTACATTAAGGACACAAAAATGAATCTCCAGAAAAAAGGAAACAGGATAGAGAAAAGTCTTGCCTTGACATCAGCTAACGATGATGCTGAAAATCCATTCTGTGATCTTTTCACATCATCATCAGATGCACACTCAGAACACATGAAGTGATCCAATTTCTTTGCCTCTTCAATTGTCATGTCAACACAAGCAGGATGATACCTACAAAGAACACGAGAATCATAACTATTAAAGCAGACTAGAATCTTTTTTAAAAGGCTATTATCACGCATGTGCGTATAGACAAAATTCTTACTATTCACAATGCCTCCAAAAGTAATGAAAGCATCACTATAAAAGTAGACTATCTCCTGCCATTCAAACTACATCTGAAAGGCCTGAGCTTGAGAATATAGCAAGGGAATTTACATCCTCTGTGGGTTAGTAAGCACTAGAAATGCATGACAAAGAACGTTTTGCATCTTCTACGTGTAAGTAGATATAACACATGGGTGGGTCAGTTTAATACCAACAGACCTATGATGTTTGAGATGTTTTTGAGTGCATAAAACCACATAGAAATGGTAATATTCTTACACGGGGAAAAGAAAAAACCAGAAAAATCATATCTTGTTAACTGCCATTGACTTCAAGCAGCAGGAAAATTAGTGTTGAGCAGCAAAAAAAATAAGGCACCAGAATGATACCAATATCATTTGTAAAATTTAACAAGAATAACTGCCCACTAAAGTATAGATTTATGATAAAATGGAAAAAGCTGGCATAAGGAGTATAACACTTGATGAGATCAAGCTATCAGCTCAAATAGCAGTCAATTCTCCCACATCAAGCAACGCAATTTGTTTTTGCATATTTGCACTTTGTTTCTTGATACTGATAATTGCTTGTTTTTAATCCTTGTCCACCTTTCTCTGTCCGACATTAATAATTGATTGGTTGAGAACTTTACCAGCAAAACTCTCTTCTTTTTTCTAATTTGCAAGCCTTCTCCTGGAAATGGGCTTAACAGTGATAGTCCTAAGCTCCTTTACCTTAGGACACAAAATTTCACTTTTTATTTATTTTTTTCCCAGCTTTTAACTGCCTACAGAACACATTTACCAAATTTTTTATAGGCACAACACTACCTTGGAGAAATCTAACTGACTAAATAACCAAGAAGAGAAAAAAAGATATTAAAAAAAAAAAAAAACAGAAACAAGAAAGCTACATTACCAGTCCTTGCAACCCTCACATTGCACCATGAGATCATCTGGGTTATATGGCATCTCACATTTGCAATACCTTCAAAAATCAAAAAGCAATCGGACATCAATCATACAACACACTAACCAAAAATAAAACACATTCCAGCATACTCAAACGTAAACCCTGTTGAAAGGAAAAAACTCACACAGCAACACGGTCTGGTGTGAAACCTCCAGTAGCAGCCTTATACTCAAACCTACAATAATAATCCTCAGCTCCAACATTCTCGAGCTTAGTATAGTTCTTGAAAGAGTGAACTATACACTTCCCTTCAATGGTGTGGGCACTTTGTACATCATAATGATCTGATAAGAACAACTCTTTTGCTCCATGAAACTGCCTGCGCCCTCCTAAAGACTCTTCTGGCCTATAGTACCATCTCACTCTAACCTTCACATTGTTTCTGCTATCTGCCTCAATCGCCTCAATTTTTGCCACGTATGAAGGCCTTCCAGTATCAGACGGTCTCATCAATACACAGTCCCCCACTACATAAACACCAGAAAACACAAAAAAACCAAAACTTAACAACAACCCAAAATCAAAAACACCAAAATGACAACAGCCCATTATCAGAAACACTACAAAACAAACGAAAAATCAGAACTTTACAACAGCCCAGTCAAATACAACTGCAAAAACGCATCTTGAGAATGTTATTACCTCTAACAACTTTGGTAGTGCCACGAATTGTGTAGGTGTCAAGGTCCCTCTTGCCTGTTTTAGGCTTGGAGATGACGCCTCCTGGTCTGGTTTTAGCCATGGAACCTTAAGAATTCAATTGTCTTCTCTTCTTGATACTGATGAAGTTGGATTTTGGTAGAAAGTGGAAGGGAAATTTTGGAGGGAGAGAAACCCTAGCTTCTTGACAATGAGAGAGAAGACAACAAGAAGATGCTGTGACCCTTGACCGACCTGTTACAGACTTCTTTTTTTATTGTGTGTGTGTAAGCTTAATTAACCACAAACTATGTAGTTTGGCTGTAATGATATGGTTTTTCATTTTCTTGCAAGGGGTTTAAGGATTGGTTCTGTATTTAGTTAAGCTTTGTCATTGGGTTTTGGCTAATGGGGTGTTGCCATGTAACCCAATTTGTGAAAAAAATGGATTGTCTTTTCTGAGCTTTGTCTTTATGTCCCATCCCTTTATTAAATTTAAATATAACTATGAAAGGTGTGGGTTTTTACTGGGTATTATGAGTCTTGCAAAAAACAAAAAACAAAAATTCTAATTGAAAACTAATTGATTTGAATTTCTTATAAAAGAAGAGGATTGAAAAAATATATATCAAAATAAAATAATATCAAACATGGATGGCTTGATATAAATTTCAAAAAAAAAATATTTTCACCCTCAAATTCTAAAAATTCAGTATTTCAATATTTTTTAAATTTAATTTTAATAAAACAAATACTTTTGTTATTTTTTAGTTTTTATTTGAAAGATGAAAGAGAGATGTTATTGGATTTTGATAATAGAGAGAGGAAAGGAGTTGTTGACATTAATTTAGCCGATTAAAATAAACAATATATGTCAATATTTCAATATCATGTTAAGAAATCATCTCAACTAAAAATTTAAATTATTAAATAAAATTCTAAAATATAATTTATATTATTCTCTAACGAAAACAAAACAAAAAAACAAAGCTCATGTTTTACTTTGAACCACTACACCGAGCTTCAACTGCAGAAACTCCTAGCTCGAAGACAAAACTAGCATGCATGGAATGAACATCTTGGCCACGTATTTGCATCTTATGACAAAGAACAGCAAAGACATGAACTACTTTGGTTGGCTGTTCTCCCGTGAAAGGAAAAAAAAAGGATTGCTCATGGAGTAGAGCTTACAGTGCAAACTAAATCGTATACGCCTCATCGTTTGGTTGGAGCGTGCATCTGCTAAACAATTTTGTTTTGCAGGGTGCTCTCTATACACGTTTAAACCCTGCAAAAATAGGGGGCAGGAAATGATTCTGGGGGATGGAAGCTCTTCCAATAATCAACTGATTCATCAATTGGGCCATCTTTCACCAGCAGTGATTTCTTGGTGTTTTCCATTTGATTATCAAAGTTCACAATATTCTCTGTTTTATGCGTAGGCACTTACAGATCCTCAAAAACCAGAAGCTGTGCGTTTGAAAATTCACCAAAGATCATTGCTCAATAAATGCAAAAGGTTCCGACAGTCGGGAGCTGTTGTGAATATCAATTACGAAGACAAGGAGACTAAAATACTTCAAATCAACGCTACCAGCCCACACGAGGCCCAGGGATTTACATGAGGCATGAAGAACAAGAGACATCACAGTTCATGACACATAGCAAGATGAAAATTATTAAGACAGTTTTAATAGACAAACCCAGCGGGTTTTATAAATGATATGGTTAGGAAGACAGTTGTGCATTTGTCATAATCCAACAATTTCTTTGAAGAATTCAAGTGTGGTGATTTGAGACTATCTGTTGTCGTTTCGCAATATGATCATGATATTGTATATTCAAAAGGAAAGAACATGTGAAAATACTAAAATAAAAACAATATATTTTATTTTTATTTTTAATTGAAATTAAATTTAAATCTAATAGATTTAATTAGATTAATATTTAATAGATTTAATTCTATGAATATTTTTGGATATATGCTACATTTTTTGAAATTTAATATCTAAAAAAAATGAGATCGATGATTAATAGTCGTTTATGGGAGAAAGGAGGCAGGCACTGTAAGTGAGGGCGAGATTTCGTATGAAGTTTAATGGGCCATTGCTGATCTCGACGAAGAAGTCTTCGAGAATTATGGGCCGAATCAAAGCCTCCAAACACAAAAAATGTGCAATTTAATTTGCCATCATATTTGTTTTTATTTGAGGTTCCATTAGGGAAAGAATAAGAATGTACCGGTTTAAAAGAGTGAGATGCGGGTTGACGCGTAGAAAATGCCATGCTCTTGAATTAAACTAAAAATAATATTCAGAATTATATATTTTTATTCTAAAAAAATATTTAAAAAATCACTAATTTTAACATGATCTTACTCGAGTTACTGGTCCAACACATTTTCTATCGTGTCATGCCTGGGTTTTGTAACTAGAGAATAAAAAAATGAAGAACAAATGGAGAGAAAAAGCCATTCAAAGTTAGCTTGCAACATAGAAATTTCTCTGTGATTTCTGGAAAAAAAGAATGACACCCCTAGTTAGATGGACAAAGAATCCATGAAAACATGTTCAGTAACATCATATGATGCATTATTTAATTATATTTAAATGCATGATAATAAAATGCCAGCAAGCATGATATTGATCTATTTATGAAAAATACAATGCCATTATAGGCACTAGATACTGTTACTATAGTATGGGGAAATGAGGCATTGGAGGAGAATTTAAAGTTTTATTATTATGATTTGTGTAGTTGCTTTTTAGACATCATAAAATGAAATTATAGATTTAATAAACGCATTGGCATATTTAAATGAGCACCACATCCAAGGGGAGTAAGGGAAGAGAATCCATTTTGATTTAAAGCAATTACAGGTTGATGAAACTATAGTGTATAGAGCCAGCAGGGTCTTGGTCTGGTGGTCATGAAGGGCTTCTCCCTTCCTCTCACCCCAGGTTCAAGCCTTGTCAGGCACGCCTGTCACCCCCGTGGTGCCTTACATGCTCATCGGGGTTTGCAGGATGTTCAGTGGGCCCGGAGATTTAGTTTTGGTGTGCACAAGCTGGCCTGGACACCCTGGTTATCAAAAAAAAAAAAAAAACAAACTATATTGTATAGATGAAAAGAATATTTGACTAGCTGGATGTGTGTGTGGATTCCTTTAGGGCATCCCATAGATTCAATTATTGAGATTTACAGGAGATAGGGTTTCAGTCAAAATCATCATCATCATTCTAAAAAACCACTTCTCGATCTTTTTTTTTTTTTTTTTTTTTTTTTTTGGATGACGGGGGAACCACTTCTCGATCTTGTCTCCACTTCACAGATAATTAGCGTAAAATCTCGAGCCAATCCCAAGTTAAAAATCCAAATAAACTATCTCTAGAGTGCTTTTTGATCGCAGCATGGTAACGTTACCATGTTATCAAATGAGTTACTATATCTAAAGTACGTGGTAAATTCTCATGCCAGATGCCCATAAATTGCTACCAATATACTCTAGTAAACTAGATCTAGCACTGCAAAGTCGATCCTCTTAAACCCTAACCCTGATCCCTAACAAGTCGTCGCCAGAAATGGCCCCTTCTCCCAGACTTCATCCGATTCCTAAACTCACCAATAGGAAGTTGTAAACTTCCACGATGACGAAAGCAAACAGACATAACACAATGATCAACACACGAAACATATTGATGACACGAAACTTTCATACACAGAAACATTTAACTGTTAAAAACAAATCAGGGTTACTGGGAGTGGAAACCATGCACCAAAGACGCGCCGAAACTCGTAAAAGCTTCAATTTGATATCCATAGCTCGAGAACACGGGCTTAATCGGGAACTGATTCAAAGAAATATCAAGGCAAGTAGGCCCCCAGTCAAAAAATGACATTTCTTTATGCCATGAAAGTCTTAACCTGGCAGGAACCAGGAACCTGTATGAACACACCGATATATATATATGTATATAATTAAGAGATGGGGCTGGATTCACAACATTCAACTACATTAGATACCGTCCGGGAGCATACTATTACACAAATATATAATTGCATGTCAAATGGCAAGTGTATTAAGAATTGCACTTGCATTTTTTCCAGCAATAAAGATCAATCATGTATCAAGATCTTCAGAGCAGTGTGGGAGAGATATCCATCGGGAAAGGATTGCCCAAAACATTATCCATGTAATAATGTGGATGGCCGGCATCCATCACCACAAACTGCATGTCTTCTGATGGTTTCCAGTGTCGTTTCCTCTGGTTAATGAACCAGTTGTTTATTTGCTTCTGGTCCAGACCAGTGGATTCAGCGAGGGCCAGCTTCTGCGACTCCTGTTGACATAAGAAGGCTTCATCGCATAAAATGACTAAAACTTTTAAGAACAAAAGTGTACAGATGCAAACAATGGTGTCGAATATGATGTAATCTCCAGAGCAAAGTAATGAATGGTCAAATTCTTGCACCAAGGCACGGCAAAACATGGCATTAACCAAGTTAGAAGATACAAAATATACATACTGAAGGATAGGGCCATTTGTAATGCCTGCTCCACCATTCCAACAGCTGTTGCCTGGCTTCTTTAGGTAACTTTCCTTTCTTTCTCTTTTTCATGAACTCCTGTTTGAGACTGCCTAGATATCCACTGTACCTGCGAAGTAGCTGGCCTTTCAGTTCTTGATCTTCAGCTTGAGGGTCTATGAAGTTGCTGTTCACGTCAACCTCTTCTTCAGATGATACATTCCTATCATTGACATCACCACAAGCTGATGACAAAATAAATGAGTTAGCAGGCTCAAAACACATTAAAATATCCCATGACAAGTTACTGCAGCAACTAGAATCACATTTTCATTGTTATAGTAAAGCAAATACCACCTCAGCAGCAGAAAAATATGGCTCCATTACCACTGACATAAGGATCTATACAGTAATTAAACTACCATCTTTGAAATGTAATAGCTGGTCCTATCCTTTGTTATTTTCTTGATGAATTACAATGAAAGAGTCAACAACACATTGAACCATATTTGATTCTGAAGAACCATTCTTGAAACTCTAATCAAACAACTATATACACATATAGGTGCAAAGGATATTAGAGCAATAACCTAAGACAATAGAAGAGACCCTTGCTTGGATGTGTAGATCGACAAAACTCTACATATACCCACTTCATTATGAATTTACTCAACTCGCAAAGGGAAAGGAAGATATTATCTGAATACAAGATCAGCACCGTTCATGTAAGTAAGATTGACACTAGTTATACTTCTTTGTACAGACCTGGAAACATTCATCAGGTAGATTAGGGTTTCTTTGTTAAGATTGAAAAACACTCCAGAAACTCTTACATCCTCCTTGTTCACGCTTGTGAAATCCTACATTTTGATTAAAGAACAGTAACAATACATTGCAACAACCGCTGAGGATGAGTCAAGTCCCCACTAGAGGACGTAAAATTTTTGGAGTTGCAAGTGCAACAGATAGCACTTTAATTACAACAAATGGATTCACTTATAGTTTTCACCTGTGTAAGGACTTTCTTAAACTTTAAAGAGGCCTATACCTGGTCACATAAAAGAGCTTGTTTTCAACTCAGCAGTATATCTTGCTCCGAAGACAACAAAGTAAGAAGAGTATACACATTCATCTTAATCCATACAGGACAGCATTATTGTCTACGCAGAAAACAAATTCTACCTAGATGCAAATTCAACAGAAGATACACTCATGACACGAAGAAAAATACCTTAAAATAAGGTTGGAAATAAGCTTGCACGGCTTCATATAATTCAATTTAAATCAATGGATCCACTGCGGGGCAGCAAGTACTGTAATTTATCAGTCAAACATATAATTTCATATGGCCTAGGTTACCTATCAAGAACCAAGGGCACTTCTCAACCAGCATTATTGGTCACCAAAGCTGTCTTTCCCTCGACAATTTTATGATCATTCCCAACAATGTGACCCTTTACCAGTACAACCCAGGAGTAATTTTATTGCTATTCTGAATAGTAGCTAGCTAAGAAATTATTAGTTTCATTACAGAAATCTTGAGAGAGAGAGAGAGAGATAACCACCAGTCCCTCAAGTAATGGAGGACAAGTCGAGTAGAAGAGCATCCTCACAACACTTACAACCTTAAACTCTACCAAATACAGTTTTCTCCTGCCAAACTACGATACACAAATCCATAAGTTAAGCTCATTTTTCCTACCATCAAGCAATAGGATTACATAAGTAAGCCTCTTCATCCCGCAAATTAAGCCAATAAAAGTTTGGCACATCCACTATAGTCCATATGCATCCATAAGTTACTCCTACATTAATAAGACAACATTCTAAGAAAGTTTGTCCCTTAAACACGGTTATCACTACAGCTCATTATGAAAATGAATGAGAGATTGTGTATCAAATTTAGTCCCTAAAAATGTATTGTGATTTCGGTATCCTATGGGAGACCCTACCCTACACCAATTCTATAAATGCCAGTGACTTTACTGTCAAAAGAACACAAGAAGACACTACAAGGTGTTCGGATATCCATAAAATACACGACCACTAGAGAAAAAAATTCCTATTACAATGGATGCAGATCTCCTTCACAGATCACAAGTCCAGCTTTGATCCGCCTGTCGTATTATCCTCATCCATATTTCCATCGTAGTTAAGAGTTTTAAGCTCATGATCCATAATCTGAACGCTAAAATTCTCAAGGAACCCTAAAAATATGATCACCCGTGCATGTCATGTTTTTCAAAACTTCAAACATTCAAACATAGCAATTGTCATCTTATTGGCCAGATGTACGAGCGCTTTATACAAAGAATCTTCTACGCAAACAAGACTCTAGCAGCCAGATTTTAAACTAGCAATCTCCAAAAGTACTTAAAATTGTATGGGAAAAACGTTTTTAAATTATAAAAACCTACCTTGCATCGACATCAAAAACAGCACTAGTACAATATTGATTGGAAATAAATGGGTCAACATCTACCGATACAGGAAGTAGAGTTGAGGAGAAGCAAAATAAGATACACAAGCACCGAGAAGAGAATCAAATCAGGGAACATTAACCCTACCATCCCATCTACGCTCAGCAAGAAATACCGTCTTCTCTATGGATACCCTACCAACTCAAACAGTTCCATCTAGGGAAAGAAAAATAATGTATAGGCCAGGGAAATAAGTATAATAGCACCCACTTTGGGAAACAAGCTCTTCTATGTTGCCAATTAATCCTATAAACACATGCATAAAGTCCTATTAGTATTTTAATAAATAAACAAATCAACAATAATAGACAAGTCAAAAATATTTTAATTTCGAGCTCAAAAGACCTTAAACACACGCCGAGAGAAAGAAAGAGGGTCGAAGGAAAGGTTATGATCACCAGAAATAGGAGAGGAAAGAGTGAGAGCTTTGAATTGACACTCGACCCTCTGAAGAAAAAGCATGGCTTCCTTTAAGGGCTTAGAGAGCTCTTGCTCATACTTGGTCAGCATCTCGCAGTAAGCCTCCATGAATTGGTCAAGGGATGGATCTTCACCGATGCAGCCTGTGTTAGCGGGGGGCATAGAAGCAGCAGATGCGCAAGCATCTTCTAGCCTAGCCACCACTTCAGGTGGTGCTCCAACCTGAAGAAATACTGACTTGTGTGAGATATATATATATATATACGCATCCCATGAATGAAGGGGGGAGGAAGGAAAGAGAAGAACTAATTAAGCTCATGTCTCCATCACGTGTATTTGCTTGAAAGGGCTTGACCTCTCACTTTCTTTGCAACAGAATTTTTCTTGGATGCATCAAAAGAACAAAAAAAAGAGTAGGATTTGTGAGATGTTCACTTCTTAGATCCATAATTAGAAGAACTTTTGGTAAAACTTGAGGTGAACCGAGTCAGTCTACTTCCAAAAGAGAAAGAGCGTTGCTACTAAGCATGCATGAGAGTAAGAAGAAAAACAAATATATTTATGATAAAGGGGTGTTTAGTTAATAGGGTTACAGAGACAGGAAATTCAGCTTCGTTCTTCACCTTTTGACAATTAGCATAGGCGCCAAGGAGACGACGGTAGTGAGGATGAGCCATCATTTTGGCTTTGACAGAAGAACTACTGCTACCATCATTGTTATCCATGAAATAACACCCAGTAGCAGTGACAGTGTTGTTGTGGTGGTGATCGTCAAGAATCAGAGAGGAAGAGCCACTGGCATTACTATGGATACGGTTCTGGCCTTGATTGTTTGGAGGAGGTAGAGGAAGGAATAAGGTATTTGAGGATGAAGACATGAGAGGCATCATCATAGGGCATAGTCCATTACTGTTGTCTCCAAAAGCCATCATACATGAAGTGGTACTTGAACCACCATCGCCACCACCCCCTTCCATTATCTCTCTCTCTCTCTCTCTCTCTCTCTCTTTCAATCTTATCTTTTTCTTAGTTGTTCACTTGTGTGCCTTGCAACTTGGTAGCTACTAGTGAAGTATTAGTAGTAGTAGGAGTACAAATTTTAACCCCATCTCCCTCCCCCCTCTCTCTCCTTGTCTCTTTTTCTTCCCACCTACCTATGCAAAACCTTATATTTTCTTTGCTCAAAAAGTGGGGTGTAGTGTTAGTATTGTGCAGTGCTCTCCCGAGATTTTTGCTTCAAAAGAACAGACTTTTTCAGAGAAATCCTAAATAGCGATAGTGCAGATAGAAGTAGCAAAAGAGTCAATATCTTGTTATATGTTGGTAAGAGAGTTTGTTGTGCTCTCTTGGCAAGAGAGATAGAGTCTGTCTGCCAAAAAAGACTGCACAGATTTCCTTTGGAAAATGAGTGAAGTGGTGAGTGAGTTTCTGGTCTTTTAAAAGAATGGGGTAGTAGCAGAGTGCACGCGAGAGCGAGAGAGCAGCAGCAGCAGGTGTGGCGGTGGGTTGATAGATGGTAAAATGAAAAGATAATTGGGTTATCTTTGAGGGACTGTCCCCAAACTTTACCTTCCCGATGAAACTCAAGTCTCTACCTCCCTCTTTTCTTGCACTGCCACTGCCATCACTGGCAAAGAAAAAAAAGACAGAGAAAGCCAAAGTTTTTGTTTTTCTCCTCTCGCAAGGAAAGAAAAATATGAACGATCAAATCGAGGAAATATGAGAAACCAACCACGAAATGGAGGTTTTGATGGGGGCACGGTTATCAATATAACCCTACACAAGTAATATATTATATGTAGAGGACTACAGTTTCTTTCTTTTAACTCTAATTTTTTTTTATAATTAGGGTGTCCGGGCCAACTTGCGTGCACCACAACTAAATCTCCGGGCACACTGAACATTCTGCAAACCCAATTAGCATGTAAAGCACCGCGGGGTGATAGACGTGTCTGGCAAGGCTTGAACCTGGAGTGAGAGGAAGAGAGAAGCCCTTCATGACCACCAGACCAAGACCCTGCTAGCGATCTCTAATCTTTTTACTGAGGGTGAAGGAGTTTGTTAGCAATCTGTCCACTCATTTAATTAAAATTCTCCCTAACTTATATGCTTTCCTCTTCTCCACCTTAACCTTAACATTAACCTTAACCTAGGCCTTAAAAACTCCAAAAACGCACACTTGTCCTTCTTGTTGTTTTGGTGGGCTTCAAGCTATTTAATGCCACACCTCTCCAACTGATCATCATGCTATGTTATTTTTCACAATTCTCATGTGACGAATATATCTTGATGATAAAAAATAAAAAAAAATGCTAGGTAAAAGTCTTGAGCCAGTCCACGCTAAGTATGTTGCATCGGATAAAAAAGTTAACATGAATAAAAAAGTTTAGGTTATAAGGAAACAATTCACAATGTTATTAAATCTAATTTAGCAAATTAATTTTTTAACCTCTTCTTATCAAACTCATAATTCAAATCAAATCAATTGAGGATAAAAATATAATTTGTTTTTTAATACATTTTTCAAATCAAACCAAATTAATTCGTCGATGCTAATTAGGGAGCAATGGGTTATTAGTAAGCATACTGAGAGTATTTCGCATCAAAATTCAAGACAAGACTGGTGCAAATTGGTTGACCCCGACACAAAGTTTTTCGTATGGTTACAAACTATATATACGCACAAATATATATATATATATATATATATATATATATATATATATATATATATATATATATATATATATTACATAAAATGGAAGCGCTCATAACACCACAACGAAGAAAGCTGCAATTTTGTCAGCAGGGTCTTGGTCTGGTAGTCATGAAGGGTTTCTCCCTTACTCTCATCTCAGGTTCAAGCTTTATCAGGCACGTCTGTCACCCTCGCGATGTCTAACATGCTCATTGAGTTTGCAGGATGTTCAGTGGGCCCGGGGATTTAGTTGTGGTGCGCGCAAGCTGGCCCGGACACCCCGATTATAAAAAAAAAAGAAAAAAAGAAAAAAAAGAAAGCTGCAATGTGTTTATACTCTGGCCTTTTCTGACAATCTTCATTGAAGAGAGCTAGTATGGGATTTGTGGGGTTTAAGCAACTAACAACAAATAACAATGGAAGAGCTTAAAAATCATTGTGAGGTTGTGATGGTTCGAAAAGTCCTAACCAAGACGACTTCAACTTCAAGTTTTACAATAAAGCTCGGGGGCTTATCTGCCATGGCTTTAGTTACTGATTTTTCACAACAGCAAAATTATCCAAGGGGCTTAACCTTAACTTTGCTACCTAATACCAAGTTTTCAACTCAATCCTCGTATTATAGACCCATCAATTTGATCACGAGTTTGAATTTTATAATTTTTATTTTATTTGATAAAAATTAAGCACAAGATAATATGAATTTAATTTCAAGCTAAAAATTTTTTCACTTGAAGAGGTGTTAAAATATAATATAAAATTTTATTTAATCACTTATAATTTTAAATGAGATGGTTATTAATAAGAATTGTTTTTCAAAGTTGACTTCCATAAAGTTTTGGTTCTGTCTCTCGGGATTATCCTGATCAAGTCATGAGATATATAGGGTTTAGGCCTAGATGGAGACATTCAATTTATGGATGTATCTCCACTCCTCGGTCATCAATTCTTGCTGATGGACTCTTACACAGGAGTTTCAGGTCACATGTGATATTCGTCAAGGTGATATGTTATTTTCATTCTTTTTTTTCTGTTTTTTTTATTAATTGCTGGTTATATTGAGGATATACAACAAGGACATGAAAAGTATTTTTCTCATTTGCAATATGTTGATGACACCCTGATATTCATGCCAGCAAGTCTCTGATCCTTGTCAATGCAAAGGCAAATTCTTGCATAGTTTAAATTGCGTTGTCGTCTTAAAATTAACTCTTTTAAGAGCTCGGTGGTCGGAATTAATCTTGATGATGTTTTTTGTTCAACTCCACTACAACTTACGTTTCCAGTGTGCTGACAACAACTTAAATTGGGTCATATGTAAATGGAAAATGGGTGTGAAATATCACTTAAAGAAAAACTATCGTAACTTTTACAATTGAGCAGTAGGATTGAGTCAAAAATCCGAAAAAACAATTAAACCAATAAAAAAAATAATTGAGAAAAATTGAACCATAAAAAAACTGATTAAACTGATTAGAATTTTTAAAAAAACTTTTGGTCTAGTCGGTTTTATAAGGCAAAAACCGGTAAACCAAAACCAATCCGAACCGTTTCAAAATTAAAAAAACATACTATATTTATTTTTATTCTTCCGATCCTGTTTGATTCTATTTTAGTGAAATAAAAGAGCAGAAAAACTTGGTTAAAATAAAAAAAATGAAACACTTTTTGTTTTTTTAGTAAACAAACTCGAACTGAACCGAAACCAAATAATTTAAACTCAGTCTAGTTCGATTTTTTTTATTTAATTATTTTTATAAATAAAAGCGAACCAAATCTAAATTAATCACCTCTACTGAGCAAGCAATGCCTTTAAATCATGTTCTTCAGAAGGCAAGGCTATATCACAGGACCATTTCATACCAAACCAAATTTGCAAAGATGGGAGATTTACTGTGGAATATTGCAACACTATAATCAAGGTAGTCAAAATCGCGAGCCAACTCGCAAAATCGTACGATTTTGCGAGTTGGCTCCGAAAACCTGGTTGGACCGGAAAGAAAAATCGAAACCGGTCAAACTCGGTCAAACTCGTAGAAAAATCGTTCAAAATCGTAGAAAAATCGTAGAATAATAATAATAATAAAAAATAATAATATTTAATTATATTTAAATTCAATTTTTAAATTTAAATATAATTAAAAATAATAATTTTTGTACGGACATTTTACGATCTTTCTACGATTTTACGATCCGATCTTACGATCCGATTTTTCGGAGCCCTTTTCGATCCGTGTCAAAATCTCGATTTTGACTGCCATGACTATAATTAATAGCATAAAGTGTCGTGGATCATCTCTTTTCAGACACAGGTTTTGAAGTTTGTAGTCCCTCTAAAAATTCAAATATTTATTTAGTTGGCCATCCAGCAAAAACACATTCTCGGGGGGGGGGGGGGGGAGAAAAAAAAAGGGGGTGATATTATCGATTAGCATGCCAATTAACCCAAAATCACCTTCAAATTCTACAAATTAAAAGTTTCATAGACCCTATTTTTTTTTTAAAAAAAAAATAAAGCATCAGGAGAATCACGTTCTCAAGAGTATGGATGTAAATATTTTTTCCAAGTTTGATATTTTAATAGCAATTGTTTTTAGAATATTTTAAAATAATATATTTTTATTTTTAAAATTTGTTATCAACATTAGTATATCAAAACAATAAAAAAAATAACTTAAAAAATTATTTTTTTAAATACAATTTTACCGCAAAAACAAACATTATCAACCCAGGTGTTACCACGAAAATAAAGATTGAATTACTTCGAATTTTAACCCAACGGGCTCATCACAGATTTGTTAGTTTTTATTTTTTTTTAAAAGAATATTTTAAAAAAATTTACTTTTATTTTTTATTTTAAATTAAAAAATTTTAGTGTTTTTAAATTATTTTCATATACTAGTATAAAAAATATTTTTTTAAATAAAAAATACTTTAATGGCATTTAATAAATTTAAACAGGTGAGAAAACTACCACATTTATGCTGTCTCCACCTTCCAAACATTTTTATAAAATCCATGTACGGTTCAATTGTTATTGATGTTTAGTGGACCGATATCTTCAACAATAAAAACAAGTGCTGTAAATTTTACATGCCTTGCATTTTTTCAGCACTTTTCATGTCCCGAGCATTTACAGTTTCAGTATATTAGCTTTCAGAATATATGATTCTCACGTTTTTGAATTTATAATCTGTAAATAAGCTACAGATGAACCGTGCCGCTCATGACCCATTCAAATCCATGTTCATCAAGGGCTCGGTCTAAACTTGTTTATCAAGGCACGATGAGCTTATACAAACCTATTTTTAAAGTTTGTTGTTTAAACGAGTTGAGTTTGAACTTTGCTTAACTTGGCTCAGTAACACTCGCTAGCTAAAGATTTGTTTTATTAAATAATAATTAATAAGAAATTTAGCACTTATATATGTATGTATGTTTAAATTGAAGAAGAATAATCAAGATTTTATTCGTTTTGTTTAGATGAAAAAAACATGTTTTTTAAGGGTTAGGAAACAGGTGAGTCTGTTGATGAAGAAGGAGGTCTCTCAAGACTTTATCGGTGGAGAAAAATGATCTTATACAATGTTTGTTAACTATTGGAATGTTTTAGGAGGAAAAGTCTTGAGATTCTATATTGTTACTGTGGCCATTTATAGTGATAGCCATCCAGTAGAGAAAAAGGAAACAAAGGAAATAACAAACTAGCCACATGACTCATGCATGCCAGTAACAGAATACGGATAAAGAAAGCAGAGTAACGGAATAACAAAACAGAATTAAAACAATATAACAACATTCCCTCCCTTAAACTGAAACGGTGTGTCTTCAGTTTATTCCTGGATCATCACAGACTCCCATCATCATCCGCAGTTTCTCAAACACCATACGTGTAACTGGTTTGGTCATGATGTCGGCCAACTGTTCTTGAGAGTGGCAGTGCATTAGAGTTACTACTCCATCTCGAGTTAAGTCGCGAAGAAAGTGGAAGCGAACATCAATATGTTTGCTTCTACCATGCATGACAGGATTTTTGGAAAGCTTGATTGTAGAACTATTATCACAATAGATAATAGTAGTACCGGCAGACTCATGATCCAGCTTCTCCAACATTCTTCTTACCCAAATAGCCTGACAAGCACATGAGGCAGCAGCAATAAACTCGGCTTCAGTAGTGGAGAGTGTAACAACCGGTTGTTTCTTTGACGCCCATGATACGGCTCCTGAACTCAACACAAACAAATAACCTGATGTACTCTTTCTATCTTTAAGGTCTCCTGCATAGTCGCTGTTGGTATATGCTAGAAGCCTTTTATTACCACTTTGCTTATACAGGATGCCATATGACAGAGTACCTTTAATGTAGCGAAGGACTCTCTTGGCAGCTTGCATGTGAAGCTCGGTAGGATGTGCCAGATATCTACTAAGCAAACTGACAACAAACATAATATCCGGTCTGGTGGATGTCAAGTACATCAAACTCCCTACCATTTGCATGTACTGAGTGCTGTTGATTTCCATCCCTTCTGATTCAACTGTCAACTTAAATCCTGGAACTATAGGATTATATACAGCATTACACCCTGTCATATTAAACCGTTCTAGTATCTCCTGAGCATACTTTTTTTGACACACAAAAATGCCATCATTTCGTTGCAGAACTTCTAAACCCAGAAAATACCTCATTCTACCCAGGTCGGTCATATCAAATTCCTTCATCATTGACTCTTTGAAAGAGCTGAACAGTGTGTCATCATTTCCTGTAAAAATGAGATCATCTACATACAAACACACAAGTAATAAAGAGGTACCTTCTGAAGATTTCTTAATGAACAAAGTGTGCTCATAAGGACACTTCTCAAATCCCTCCTTCAGAAAATAAGCCTCAATACGACTGTACCACGCCCGTGGGGCCTGTTTCAATCCATATAATGCTCTGTGCAAGCGATATACCTTATTTTCTGCTCCCTGTACTACATACCCCGGAGGCTACTCAACATACACTTCTTCATTTAATTCACCATGAAGAAATGCAGACTTAACATCTAGTTGAAACAAAGACCACCCCTTTTGCACAGCCAATGAAATCACCAACCGTATAGTATCCATGCGAGCCACGGGAGCAAATACCTCCGTATAATCCACTCCATGTTGCTGTGTATATCCTTTAGCAACAAGCCGAGCTTTGTATTTATCGACTTCACCATGTTCATTTAATTTCGTCTTATATATCCACTTGACTCCCACTCTGGTAGCACCCCTAGGCAGATCGGTAAGAACCCACGTATTATTCTTCTGGATTGCTGCTATTTCTGCTTCCATAGCACATTTCCATGTACTGCTTTGAGCAGCCACTTCATAGGACACTGGGTCTGCATCCACATATAGAGCGAAATTTCCCTGATATTCTTCGTCGGACAGACCCTCCCCATACTCATAATCACTTAGCCAAGCCGGACGCTGACGTGGCCTCCTTGCAGCTGACGTGTAATTTCCATCTGTGAAGTCAAGTGGATTGACGTCAGCAGCTGACCGTGACTCAGCAATAGCCACTTCACCCGAGTCCACCTCAGCATCTCGGCCCCAGATGCAATCCCAGCCGTTATTTCTTCCATCCTTATCTCGTCCCCATTTCCATTAAGCCTGTCTTCGTCCCCACTGTCATTTTGTCCACTGCCTTCGTTCCCATTTTGACCACTGCCTGTGAGCTCATCCCCATCACCCTCTTCTTCATCATCTCCACCATGACCACCATCAACCTCTTCTCCACCATCATCTCCCCATTCAAGAGAGGCCTGTATGTCTGCAGCATATTCATCACCCCATGGCCAACACTCATCTTCCTTGAAAATGACATCACGGCTAACAACAATCTGTTTTGTTAGAGGGTTATATAGCCGATAAGCCTTCGAACCCTCACTCACACCCATCAACACACACTTCAAGCTCTTGTTGTCTAATTTTGTGCGTTTATTATCTGGAATATGCGCATATGAGACACAGCCAAACACTCGAAAATGGGCAACAGACGGCTTAGACCCACTCCATGCCTCCTGTGGGGTTTTGTTACTCACTGCAAACGTTGGGCTTCTGTTAAGAACGTGTGCTGCCCAATTGACAGCCTCGGGCCAAAACGTCTTGGGCACTTTTCTACCGGAGAGCAAGCTGCGGACCATGTTCATAATGGTGCGATTCTTCCTTTCTGCGACGCCGTTTTGTTGGGGAGTATAGGCTGCAGTGAGTTGGCGATGAATGCCATGTTTTTCGCAGAACTCGAAGAACTCTTTTGAGGTGAATTCCCCTCCCCTGTCTGTACGCAATCCTCTGATATTAGCCCCAATTTCTGTTTCAACCTTTATTTTGAAGAGTTGAAATCGTTTGAATGCGTCTGATTTCTCTGTTAGAAATTGAACCCACAATTTTCTGCTGCAGTCATCAATGAAGGTTAGGAGATACCTTTGGTTGCTGTTGGAGGAAGGGGAAATTGGCCCGCAGATGTTTGAGTGAAGGAGTTGCAGGGGCTGAGTGGCTCGCCACAAGCTTGTTCTGGGAAATGGGTTTCTGGTTTGCTTGCCCAGTAAGCAATCTTCACATACTACACTTGAACATTTCAAGTGAGGTAACCCGTTAACCATTTGTTTCTGTTGTAGGGTTTTAAGGCCACTGAAGCTCAAGTGACCGTACCTGCAATGCCATAGGACATCTGCATTCTGAGCTGGGGTAAGAAAGCATTTCTGTTCTTGAATTTGGACCTTGGCAAGAACAATGAACATCCTGTTGAGTGACATGTCTGTTTCAATAACAATACCCCTCTCCGGGTGATACACCTTGCATTTGTTATCTCGAAACAAGATAGCCAAACCTTTTTCTTGTAACTGACCAATGCTTAATAAATTGTTTTTCAATACAAGAATGTAGAATACCTCTGTGATTATTTGAGAGGAATCATTAACCTGAAGATGGATTCGTCCCTTCCCCATTACATCAATGCTGGAGTTGTCACCGAGTTTCACTGATTTGTGAAAGCTCTCATCCAAGTCTGCAAAGAAGGATTTGTCCCCAGCCATGTGATTGCTGCATCCAGAATCCAAGAACCAAGCTGTTTCATCAGCCTCCTTTTCAACATGCGCCATCAGGAGCAGTTGCATTGCTTCTTCGTTGATCTTGATGCTGTCTTCCCCCTTGTTAACAGAATCAGGTTCTGTGAACATTTCTCCTGAACCTCCCTTGATTGCACTGTCTTCAAACACCATAAGCAGTAATGGTTCATCAGTTTCGGTGAAATAGGCTTTTGATTCTCTCGATTTTTTCTTAGGGCACTCATACTGATAATGGCCAAGATCATGGCAGTAGAAGCACTCAACCAGAGACTTATTAGTGCTTAGTCTCCCACGACCACGCCCCCTGCCTCGAGAGTTACTGCTACCACGACCAAATCTACCTTCATTATTTTCAAATGTGGTCTTCAGTGCCTGTTCTTCAACAACATGGCTCTGCATACGCTGCTCATGAACCAACAGACTACTCTGTAGTTCATCAACAGACATGGTGTACAAATCTTTTGACTCCTCAATAGAACAAACTACGTAATCAAATTTGGACACCATAGACCGTAGGACTTTTTCAATGACAGTGACTTCATCCATTTTTTCACCAAGAAACCTCAGTTTATTAGTGATGGTAAGAGTGCGAGCAAAATAGTTTGATACAGTCTCACCTTCTTTCATGTGCAGGATTTCAAACTCCTTGCGCATGGCCTGCAGCTGTGCACGTTTGACCCGTGCATTCCCTTGGAACTTCTTCTTCATGGAGTCCCAGATTCCCTTTGAAGTCTCCTTATCCAAGATGGTCTCAAGGATTGAACGATCAATAGCTTGAAAGAGGTAGTTCTTAGCCCTTAAATCTTTCAATTTTTGATCTGCCAAACTCTTCTGCTGTTCATCCGAGAGGTCATTTCTTTCTGCTGCTGCAGAAAACCCATTCTCGACTACCGTCCAGTATTCTTTGGAGCGAAGAAAGTTCTCCATCAACATACTCCAATGATCGTAATGCCCCATGAATCTTGGTATTGCAGGTTGAACAAAACTATTCTCACTTGTCATGGTTTAGCTACGGCTACAAACTGTGGAAATGAAATATTTTGCTCTGATACCAAATGTTAACTATTGGAATGTTTTAGGAGGAAAAGTCTTGAGATTCTATATTGTTACTGTGGCCATTTATAGTGATAGCCATCCAGTAGAGAAAAAGGAAACAAAGGAAATAACAAACTAGCCACATGACTCATGCATGCCAGTAACAGAATACGGATAAAGAAAGCAGAGTAACGGAATAACAAAACAGAATTAAAACAATATAACAACAATGTTAAGACTTCAAATAAAATTACTTCAAAAAAAATTCACAATTAAACAAAAACTAGCTTAATAACCATGCAAGTGTTTGACATTAAAGTATAGGATGCTTTTAGAAATATTCTTCACACTATGTGTGTATATATATATATATATTAATTTTCTCGATGAGTTTAGAAAACAGTGGAAATAAAAAACAACCTCGCCCCCAGAAACACAACGAGGATCTGCGGTCAGTGAAATCCGCAAAAGAACAAAGATGAGTTTAGAAACACGACAAGGAATTGCATGCTGTAATCTAATCTGATCTCCATGAATTGTAAGAATCAAGACTCCTCTTATCTCACCTCTGTTCACAAAACACTTGTGCACTCGACTAAAAAGATATGGTCAGGTCAAGACGAAAAATAAACAGAATGGAGAGAAAAATCTTTTGGCGAGATTGAAAATATGTAGCTTTTCTTACACCCTAATTATTAGCTTAGTCACAGTCATAGCATCTAATCCAAGCTGTGTTAGCAGTGGGAAATAAAGGGGTTACCGCCGCTTAAAAAGCTGATAAAGGCTGTGGGACAGTCCGAATGTCCCTCCTCCTCCTCTCTCTTCAAAGAATCATGGCAGCTCTATCTTCAAAGAATCATGGCTTCTAGCTCCACTCGTCCTGAGCAAAATCCCTATATTGCCGCGTTATAAGCATTAAAATTCGATTGCAGGTAATAAATTTTACATTATTTGATAAATAATACAAAAAATTACAGTGGTTAAAAACAAGGAGGACGATGGCTATGGTGATTGAGTGATTTTGGAGATAATTCGATTAAGCTTGAATTAACTTTATAGATGTTTTTAATGATTGAAAATGTTTTTATAGTCAGAACAATCATCAGTACAAGATGTGTGAAACTTTCCACTTTCTGTACATGACTAGTGGAATAGTAACTACAGTAAATAGTTGTAGTCCTCCTCTCGACGTGCAGTGCCTCTGGCACGGCCCGAGTGGCAGGCACGTAGCTCGGAACACCTGCATATGGAGAGGCTATATAATAATTCGCCATTCATGTCTCTCTCTCTCTCTCTCGGCCAATGGCACTTGTCGCTTGGAAAATGTGGGACTGAAAATATTCTTCAGTCCCCAGTTCTTACTACTCATATTTAGAATCCTCGACTTTTGTTAACTTCTGTTTTTTTATTATATTGTTTTTTTTTCTATAAGCTCTTGCCACCCAGTTATGTTATAGAATCCGAACTTGTTTGCCAATATAGCCTTTAACCCGTTAACCTAACCAAGGTGTAGATGGAGTTAGTAATTAGATTAAAAAAAACTATGTAGATTGAGTCAACTCATTGACATGAGAGTTTACTTACTTGATCTGAATCTTAGGCTAGGTTAATGAGTTTTATAACTTTATCACTAGATTTTTTATAAGAATTCAATAGTCAAACACGAAGAGATTTGGAACTAGACAATGTTGAACATGGAATAATAACTTTTGAAATACTTTTTACAGCATATACAGCTAGAAATTATCATTATATCCTTTATAACACACTCATGTTCTTGTTTATTCAAACTCATGATCATAAAGATAAATTATATGGTTTGATCATAAAAATCAATTGTCTAATTTTCTAGGAGTAGAAAATTAGCTAGTAAATTAATGAAAAGGGTCCCTAATCTACCTACAATCAATAATATATGTATTTCATCTATGATTACTAGTAGAAATTATATTATTTTGAAGCTATATTATTGATGTTATTGGAAAAAATTGTGTTATTGCTGCTGGATTGAGAATTTATTTTTAGAACTTGAGCAAAAATAACTAAAAAAAATTATAATCTAAACTTTTATTGCTATATAAATTTAGCATTTGATTATATATAGTATCTTCATCGTATACATCCCATTACCAAATACATATTTTATATGCAATACACACACTTTAAAGAGAGAATAATTGTTTGATTTCTATCACCTCGATGCATTTTCCCTTTTATTTTACTGCTGGCATTGTCGTTTAATGGACAAGTTTTCTATTTCGTCCACGACCCAATTTAAGAAAATATCTACTGAAAAAACATAAATCACGTAGGGTAGTATGTAAGGTTGGTGTCATGTCGTTCGTGCGTGTGTATACCCAAGCATGTAATACTATCAAGAGAAGAAAAATCTCAGAGGCCCGCAATTGGCATAATTTGGGTCCAGGGAATGTGTGGTTCCTCTGGTGGAGTCCAAGTTGGATACCTTTAATTATTATTTAATATTAGATATTAATATATAATTATTTGAATGTGTTTAATTAATGTTTTAAATTATTGAATTGAAACAATTCTTTATTAAACATTAAATTACTAACAACGAAACAATTACAAAGTTCAAACCTCGTAATCTCATATTTTATGTTTTAGTTTACAATGATTACCGAGTTTATATTATTACAAAGTTCAAATCTCGTAATCTCATTTAACCATTTAATATTACTTGATAAATATCAAAGCATCGCTCCCTCTTCACACTCAAGCTCGCATGGAGCACAGCTCTCAAATTCTTCTCTCACAGCTTGCTTTTGACATGGAAAATCAATGTAAGATCCCAGAAGGAAAGAACCCTAAACTTTGTTCCGTGTCTGATCCATTGGCTACGTAAATCTCGACACCAAATTGGCGGTATGCAGGGGTTAGGGTTATCAGGGTGACAAATAGTAGAGAGAGAGAGAGAGAGTTGTGAAGTGTCACAGTACGCGAATCCGTCACAACAGGGTAAGAATAAAAGAAAAGCAAAAAGAAAACAGAGAGAGAGAGGAGAGAGAGAGGGGGGAGGGGGGGCACACAGAGAGTACGTCATTATAGTAGAGGTGTATGCATATGTGTGGAGGTTTTGAAGGGTGTGGAGAGCAGAGGAAGGCAGAGGGTATAATATTATTGGGAAGGGAAAGGAAGGGACAGCAAACCCTAGCTAGGCAGAGGCCCTTTCAACCTACTATATTATTAGCTTTTCTGATTTTTCACTTTACGTCTTTTCTATCAACAGTTGCATGATATAACGTAAAGGGTTTTCTTCTTTTTCATTTTTATATATTTTCCCACCTTCAATTCAAAGTTTTTTTTTTTTTTTACAGAAGAAAACAGTAAAATAAAAACCAACCCTTTCTTGTTTTTGACTATTAGATACCACTGTAAATAACCTGTTAAACCCATCGAGCTATGATCCGGCCCTGAACACAAATTATATAATCTCATCACTTAGTTGATCACGATTTTGAATTTTATTATTTTATTTAATAAAAATTAAATATAAAATAATGAGTCTTTGCAAGTTTCAAATCTAAAAGACTTTTACTTGAAAGAATGTGTTAGAGAATAATATAAATCATATTTTGAAACTTCAGTTAACAACTTAAATTTTTAGATGAGATAATTCTTTAACATCCAGAACACAAATTATAGCATCAAACCTGTTAATTATGTTATTTAAAAAAAATAAAACTGAGGTTAATTTTCATTGCATCAGGTATAATTTAATTTTCTTCGTTTATGGGTTTAACTAATCAAAAGAAATCAAGTACATTTTCCAATAAGCTCTTGGCTCAAAGTCAACAAATTCTCGACATCGGTTTAGATTCTCAACATTCGTTTTATTTATAATCGATGAAACAAGTAGTTAAATCATTTTATAGTAAACATATATGTGATTAATGAGTTTATTGCATGGAATCAAATGAGAGATTCCGAGAAACAAAATCTTCATAATTAAATATGCACCAAATCAGTTTGTATAAGAATAAATTATTTAAAATTCGATATATATAAAAAAAGAAAAAAAAATTAAGATAGAAACACTTATATTCTCTCACATGAGATATTCCACAAGCTATCACTTCCGAAAATGTTCGTAATCTATATTTCTCTAATTCTTTTTTATGAGTAGTCGTAATCAACAACAACATTAAAAACAACGAAGACGACAAGCCAGTAAGGTAAAGTGTGTACCATAGGTCAAGAAATTCTGTAATCTCTTTGAACGCTGCTAAGCCAAATTATTTTACCTTGTCCCACTCAAAGGGTGCAAAAGCCATAAAAAATATTCAAGCGGCTACCCAGTTCCGATTTCGATATTTCGTTTTAAAAACATTTAAAAAAAATTGATTTTTATTTTTATTTTTTATTTTAAATTAATTGTTCTGGTATTTTGAGATTATTTTCATATGTTGATATTAAAAATAATTTTTAAAAAATAATAAAAATAAAAAATATTTTCAAAAATAGCCTCAAACATACTCCATCCCAACCTCTTCATCTGTTTTTTTTTTAAATCACCGCTTCAAATTGCTGTTTGTGATTGCCTTTTTGGTGTCTAAAATTGTGTTTTAAAAATATATTAAACATGAATAAAATTAAATTTATATATTTTTAGTGATTTTTATGATTTTAATCTTATGATATAAAAATATAACTTTTTATTGATATTTTTTAAAAATGTCATGCAACATGATATTAAATAATTAAATAATACGAAAGTGGAAGACAGCTTGATTTGCAATAAAGATTTCACTTCATTGATGACGCTCAAATTAAATTAGGATATGGTTTTAGGCGACCATGTAGGGTTTCTTATCCTATGATTTTTGTTTTTCGTGTCCAAATAAAGTTGATTTTAATTGGATGGTTTCTTTTCCTTTTTATACAATCAAGTTCAATACTTTAGTTTACGAGTGGAGTAAATTCATCTATAAATTGATAGATTAATTCAAATTATTTTTTTTTTTCTAAAAACCTTTCGCTGATAAATTTTTTAGAAGTAAAACCCAACTCAACTCGAATTAAATTATAAATTAATAAATGATTGAGTTCATCTCATAAACTAGACATTGAAAAAGAAATTTTGTTGCCCCCCCCCCCCCCCCGGCCCCTCATGTCTTTGTTATGCGGGTGGCGAAATCATGGTAATCTTTGAACACTCAAGTTGGCCACTTGTGATAAGGTGTGTGTTCCTAAGAACTAAGGTGTCTCTTATTGGTGAAAATCTGATCAAAGAAGATGAAGGCCACCATGTCATTGTTCTTCAATGATATCAGGCACCAGTAATTCACCTCTGAAATAAATCTTGATATGCCATAAACAGAAAAATTTATTGGTTTTTAAGGTGCAATGGATCTTTACTTAGGCTTCTTTCTAGTCTGTAAATAATCATTCATCTGCCAGCAATCAATTCACACAGGGCAACACAGTTGACGATCGTAGTGCTTACTGCATGGACATCAATAGATTACACCAGCACAACCCACAAGAATGCACACGTCTACATAAAATAAAAAAAACCTAACATTGGACTCAGTTGTAATAGTTTCGAATTAATAAATTTGTTTTTTCTAATATAATAGTTATTGAAGTCTTATATGATCATTAACTTTAGAGTATAGAATTTGTCAATATATTTATAAACTAATCTGAACATTCATGATAATAATAAAAATAATAGCTAAAACTTTTTTTTAATATATATATATATATATATAGACACAGACACGCATCATTACATCTCTTAATAAAATAAAATAAAAATCTCATGGCTGTTGCATAGGATTTATGGATACCGCTGGAAGGAAAGATCTCAAAACTGTTGGCAATAGGAGGAGGAACCTAGTCTGATAGTTTTATAGAACAGTGAAGAGCTCGCACAGCAATTCATCATGCTTTCGCAAGAGGCTAGATTTCAAATTAAAAACAACGTAGAAGACCTAAATGGAACCCATAATTGAAGTGCAGGATAGAAGCAAAAAAGCATCATGATCAAAGCTATTTAATATTATTTTCTACGAACCATGGAACCCAATTGATGATTCTCTTGTTTCAAATTCTATCTTTATTCCAACCATTCTTGTCAAAATGAGTTCCACCCTCGGATTCGTCGCCCAACAACAATACAAGGACGGACCACCCGCGTTGTCGTGTTAGTGCTGTAAGATTATTATTATATTTCTAACCTCTTTGTCTCGACTAGTTTATGTATATTTCGATTAAGTCATCGAGTTCTTATACTTGTATTATAAGAATCACTCATATAAAAAACTAATAATCTTTATATTAGAAGATAGGAAACAGGGTAATTTATATTTTTATATAATCTTGATTATCCGTTCACTCGAGACCTGGCCTGGGACGTCACTTGTTGAACTGATTGCCGCCAAGATAAAATATTTCTATATGAACCAACAAAAACTGATGGACAGAATCTTCAAGTACAGGATATAATTATTAGCTGAGCTTAAATAAATTAACTGGAAGCCCGACCGGCCAGGACCAGACCCTGGCTAATCGTTTGTTTATAGATGTTGGGGATTACAGTTCATTGGAATTGTGTCCACACTAGTGTGGATTGTGAAGGTGAGATTGAAGCCATGTGTTTAGGAGAGCACGTGTTTATATCCCTTACAATTGTTAAATAAAATCGAGGATGATTCGATCCTGCTCTAACCCTACATAATCAAGTTTGCCACACATTAATCAAATACCATCTTAAGAATTTCAACGAGTTTTGATCATTCTAATCATTTCAATATATTCTATAAAAAAATCAAATGGTAGACACTGGTTGGAATAGCATAAATAACAATCATGGATTTGTTACACATAGAAAATAATCATGCGTATAAATATATATACACATATATATTTTGTTCTTTCAATAAATGAAAATTATATAAATACCCATTGATCAACGCGCAGTGCAGAATGATTCTTAACATGACCAGTTCATCTGAAGGGGGAGAGTTATCCAAGAGTTGCAGAGCCCAAAAACATTCCATTGCATGCCTTTGTTTCTTGACAGCTTATAAAATGAGTTGTGGGTCTCGATCTAAAGGTCTTGCTCGAAACAGTAACCACTCGATTACCTGAGCTTAATGATAATTGCATGCTTTTGTTCGCTGACAGCTTAGAAAGGCACCGAGACACTATTCTCTTGTGCATTGTCATGGGAAGCAAGAAGTGATTTGGAGGTCTTAAGCATGGAAATAATAATTAAAGTAGCTACTAATGATTTTGACAGCGAGCTAGCAACCACACGGTCAACTTATCCGATGCAATTTAGAGGCCAATATTATTGGCAAATACTTTATGAACTTGAACCACAATTGGGATGTCATGATCCAAGCAAAGTACAGTCAACTTCTAATTAAAGAGAAATTAACCCTTAAGGGAAACCACTTTGATTGGTGGGGTCTTTGTATTCTTTTCAAAATTGTGTGTGCACCAACCACATGAGGGGGGAGATCTTCAATCAATGATCCAACCACTAATTTCCTTTACAAAGTTGGATGGCACCGCTCTTGCTTACTTTGAAATGTGGAGATGAAGTTGTCAATGTGTTGCCCCAATGGTCTCATATTCGCTCGCAAATTTGCAACAAGAAGAGGGGAATCTTGCTAGGTATGAGAAGCTAGCTCGCCTATGATCCTATCAATGGCCCTTTGTCCATGTTCATTGACATGACTCCTAATTTAGAGCACAATGACTTGTTTCAGAGGGTGCATTTGGCGAGCAGAAGAAACTTGGCTGGACAGGATAAATTTGTCGCCCCGTGGAGAAAAACAAACACCTTTTGGTATACACCAATTATATTTTGGAAGAAATTGTTACGGTGGCGTGATGATAAAAAGTTTGTGTTTTGAGTTTGAATCAAGATATATATTTTTTATAAAAATCTGAAATATTCGAGATTTTATTTATTTATTTGGATCTATAAAGTATATTTTTCAAAAAATAAATTTTTTCACATTTAAAAAAAAGTGTAGATGGACTTGTTTTGTCCGGTTTAATGCATCAAATGCTGTCTACGTATAGCATTAGGTAATTGTGTGTGTAGCAGTGAAAAATGTTTTGGAGATATTTTATTACAATATTCTTACTAGCATACTTATAAAATCCAATTTAATTTGATTTCTTGGACTTAGAAAAATCATAATTTAAAATCTAATTGAATTATATTGTAATTTGATCTTGATCCGGTTACGACAAAGTGACTTAACCAGATCAATATTTTGAAAAAAAAATAAAATAGTATTGTTTTGAATAAAAACAATATATCCAAGTTAACTTGTTGATTACTTTATTAACTTGACAACCCATTAACTACTGGTTATTTTTGGATTAAACTTCATAAAAAATCTTACAACCATAATTATAAATAAGTTTAACTTCTAATTTTTAAACAACTTTTGGAATATTACAAAATCTTTTCTCAATGACTTTTGAAGGGATACTTACAAAAATACCATGTCGCCTAACGGGCTCTAAATCATGCAAGGCTGTCATGTTGATGCGTGGCCTGCACATGGGCTCAGAGGGACCCTTCAGTCCGGCGAGCACAAACGGGTTCTTTTGGCCGACAAAAGAATCTTTATCTTGTCTAATCCATGGCACCATGAATGGGAATAGAAACTATTAAGAATGACTCGCCGGGTCACTGTGATCATTAGATGCCTTTCCAAGTAGTGAATAAGATGCCTTGCGTGCATCATCTATAGAGAGTAGAGACAGAGATCTATTAGTTTTACTTTGTAGAGATGTTAGGTAAGAAGAGACATTTAGATTGTTGACTTCGGCCTGGAGCCCAGGACTTTCATCAGATTTGTAGTAATGTACAGCAGCTGCCTCGCGCCAAGCTATTTTGTGAAGGCTAAAGTACTTTGCTCGGTTCGGGGCCGGGCTTGTGAAGCATGGGTTGGTAACTGCATATTTTGCGAGTGCTAATCCAGCAAGGATCTATGTATTCAAAAACTTCAATCCTATTCAACAAGTTGAGCCATGCTTGCATGGTTTACTCTGGTTTGCTGGACTGTAGGGGGGAAGAAAAGATGCCAGCAGCATGAATCAAGTGGGAGGTGAGAAAATGTCAAGCAAGCAAAACAACAGCATACAATTTACAAGACAACGCAGAAGAATACATTTTGGAAGCACAAAATTCGACTCCATTGTCCAATCAACCAGTCGCCAACCCTCCTTTTTGTATACAAGGAAACAGATATTCTAGGTCTTCATGTTTTCATAAAATATGTTCAATTTCTGCAAGAAACAAGCTCAATCATGCCTAGAGACAGCAAGCAGCCCTCATGCAGCTTTGCTAGAATTTTTGAATAACAACTGAATTGGCAAGGCCTGCCTGCTCTATTGTCTGTGTTGAATCAGCAAGAAGCTTAGGAGGGAACCCCATCAACTGCAGTTGATAATTCCGAGCACCCCCAGGCCTGGAAGCGTCAATGAAGGATCGAATGTCATTGACTGTGTGATGATTGTTGAAGTGGGTCACCATGCGGGTCCCATCAGCTAACCTAAGCTGAATTGAAGTCGATGGCAGTGTTTCATCCACAACCAGGCCCATAAAGGGGGTTGGAGCAGAGTTCAGAGGAGCAGAATCAGCTGTTGGTTCAGTTGCAAGTGCAGCACTGCTGCTTCCGAGAGTTCTCCCTACACCCTGGAATGGAACATGGCGCTGCTTCTCTGGTTCCTGCAGGAAAACAATGACAGAGGAGTGTCGGTACGGTGTTGCACCGATGTCTTTCAAACACATGTACCAACACCAATGTATTTCAAACACACATGTAAAAGCATGCGGATGCTCTTTTCAGGAGCAAGAAGTATTTGACCAGAACAATGACTTCGAGATTACAAAAGGATGACAATTTCTAAAGTTCCAAAAATAATTATTAGTATAAGTAAGAAAAGAGTGAGAGAAAGAGACTCACTGGGCACTTTTGATCCCTCCTAACCAAATTAACATGGACTGAGGACCTTCTATCCGCTGGTTCAAGCTCCTTTGGACACTCAGACTTCCTGATGCTCTGCATTAAAACATTATAAAACAAAATCATAATATCACCACAAACAATACTAACAAGGAAATAAGGGAGCAGGGATAAGTAAAAACACGACGACATAAAACAAAAGCTTCCCTAGCATATGTTGCTATAAGTAAAGGTTTAAGACAATGTAGAAAAAGAAGTCCTAGGATGAACTACCTATCTCGCAGATTCGTTAGTCATTATTGAAACAAGCAAAATAGTTCAAAGATATTGATCGAGAGTGATGCAATTTCCACCAGCTCTGAATTATTCTCACACAGAAGTGGTGGAAACAATCACCAGCTACAAAACAAAACTCCACTTTGTGAAATTTTTCTTCTCACTTTATATAATCTCTTTTATTTCATTTTGTATCTGTATTGCTATTACCTCTAAGAAAGATGCATTTTCAGGATCGTCCAGACTCCTCAAGGGGCCATCATTAACAGTGAAACCATTCGTCCAGAAAACAATATTGTGAACAACAGCTTCAGGTTGTTGAGGAGCAGATGGTACAGTCTCTCCTGAGAGTAATCTACCAGTTCCACTAAAGCTACTTGAGCTTGAAGATTGATTAAGATTGTCCATAGGCCCTTCAACAGCACCAAGCTGTCTAGCTTGATTGAAAATTGCATCCACGTCATTACCCTTTGTAGGATCTTGGACAAGCATACCACTGCAACCGTTAAAATTAGAATTGTGCGAAGTGCTTAAATAAACACATTTCATACATATTTTACATATAGGAAGGACTGACCAAGGGTATCAAGTCAGATAAAAATAAATGATAGACATAGGCATTAGCAAATAAAGCAGCCACAATTATAGGATTGAAAAGCATTCTAAAATTTGCAAGATAAAGAGAGATAAAACAAATACTGAATTAGCAAATAGTTGAAAATATGCAGAGATCAAATTTGGTTCCTTACAAAATTACAAAGGATTGGAAAATTATAAATGTTTTAAATACATAATGTAACGGAGTAGATTATGACATGGCCCGATAAATATTTGACAGAAATAAAGCTAACAATGCACTAACGAATAAACATTCCAGAACCATCATCATCTATAAACACTCTAGAACCATGAAGCTTCTTTGCTCAGTACTCAGTCTACAAGTCTAGAGATGAGGCTCCGAGCAAGATGATTCTTCTCTACCTATGTTACAGCTCCAGCATCAGATAGTAAATGAACCTTTACAAAAAGCAAGCTCTATAGACAAAACCCATCATTATCCAGACCCTACCCCAAAAGCATTTTCAAAACAGCAAGTCCAATGCTTGGCTAAAAAATATCAAAATGACAATTTGATTTACAATAGATGACAGCATTTTCATCAGTCCGAGGGGCAGGGCTGTTTCCATTGACCAAGGAAACTAACAATGCACAGCCAAGCAGTAAAACCAAGAGCCCTATCCATACTATCCCTCCACCTAATTGTCTAACTCTCAAATGTGCAACTTCCTACTTCATGATTTTCAATGCCTAAACTTCAGTATCTTTCTTACCACGACTAAAGACACCATCCCATTAATTTATCTTCTCAAAAGACTCATCCTCAACCCTCGGCAATAAAATCCCACTTCAAAATCCAATCAATTATCACTACTAACCCACCAATTAAGAAAAAAATCAATGAATTCATCAATTATAAAAGAAACCCAATATTGCTAATCCAAAAGCGATTACAATTTACATTAAAAATCAAAACTTTGAAATCCCAGAAGGAATGAATTTCAATATTAAATTAGGCTTTTAAAGGGGGGTATTTTGTTTGCTACCTTTTCTCTCCACCAGTGTAGTACTCTTGAGGAGCGTCGTCGTCGTCGCTTTCAGAGTCAGGCCCTGACCGCCTGTTCAGATCGGATAGAGTACGGATACCTCCGGCTCGACTGCTTGAGGATTTTGCTGGTTTCTTGTCCCTCGACGCCATTTTTGTCTTGCCTTTGATAGATTTGTTGAGACTCGATGAGGTTTATGAAGAAAGAAAAGGCAAATCCAGCAGATATTAATGATTTTGGTACGGTAATTATTGTGGGTCATATATATATTTTTTTTCATAACAATAAATATTAAATTAAAAAACATACTTTACATTATTATTAAAATTAATTTAGTAAATCAACTATAAAATTTATATTATATTAAAATAAATACCAGAGTGGTTCATTGTTAACCCAATCGATTATATAAAAAATATAATTAAAATTAAAAAAATTAAAAAAAAATATAATAAAATTAACGGAAAAAACCTCTCTACATCTAATTCTCTGATTAACCTATATTTAAAATTAAATTATGTTGATACCTGCAAAACGGTTTCTTCAATCCCTGTGGAAACTCGATGGAAAGTGCTAGCCTCCAATCAGAACAAGGACCTAATAACTTTAGGTTATTAATCATCTATTTTGTTTCTTAGTTTACTCTTGGTGGACGTTCACATGATTTTTGAGGTTAGAGATGATGTCCATTATTATATTTAATTGTATTATTGATATCTCAAACATTTAATTTGTTGTTTAGATAAATAAAATCTTAATTTAATATTTTTAAATAGTTTTAATAATCTTAGTATTTTTATATTAAAACTATATTAAATATTTTAAAAAAATAAGAAACAATTTCAACCGGAATACCAAACACTCTTATCAAGTTTAAGTGACTTCTTTCTCGCTTTGTTACATAGTTGAAGTACTTGCCATTTCCCATGAACTGGAAGAGCAAAAATCTAACTGTAGGTGGGCTGACGCAACTCACTACTTTTCGATCATCAACAAGAGAACCAACTTGTTGGCGGGTCCCAATAACCAGAAAGTTAGCTGACGTGGAAGCATCTTCACTTTATGTATGACCCTGTGATAATAATGGGAGGAGAGCATGATAGAGCA
The DNA here is from genome assembly GCA_009078335.1 of Salix brachista. Taxonomy (NCBI): domain Eukaryota; kingdom Viridiplantae; phylum Streptophyta; class Magnoliopsida; order Malpighiales; family Salicaceae; genus Salix; species Salix brachista. The sequence continues at coordinate 677,898 of CM018582.1, forward strand.
AAGCTAAGGTAATGGCAGACACAGCCGGTCGAACCAGACTGAACCAGGAAGAGAAGAACCGTTTAAAGCACGCCTGTGATGCTGGAATGGTGTCTGGTGAAGTCCCTTCGGACAGTGAGGATTCTAACAATCCACTGAGTTCCGACTCTGTACGCTCCGAGTCACCTCCAAGACTTGCTGATCTTGCAACGAGTTTCAGGGTCTTCTCGGAGTCAATGGCGAGAATGGACCTTGCAGAGAGGGAGATGATCAAGGCAAGAGAGGCTTCAAGGCTGGAGGCCGAGAAAAGGAGGATGGAGCTGGAGGCTGAGTTGACTCGAATGATGTTGCAGACTCAGCTGCAGATCGCTTCGATTGTGGCAGGGAAAGGAACGAGTAGAAAGAGGAAACGAGTTGGAGAAGAAGAAGAGGGGATGCCCATGTCGTCAAGGTAAAGTTCGTAATCTCTCAATTAAAAAGTTTGGAACTTTTATACGTTTTTTGATTGATTAACTCACCGAGTTGTGACTGGTTAATGCAGGGAAGGAGCTTTGCTGCTAAGTTTGCTACAATGCAACTTCTTCTTTTGAAGTGTATTTGTATTGGATTTGTCCCTGGTTTCTTGCCCTTTTCTTTTCTTTTTAACAAATAAAAATGTCTGCTTGATGTTTTCTCTATATTCAAGACAAGAATGGACAGAGCAATAAAGAGATTTGCATCCGATGCAAAACCTGAAATTGGCCTTCTGCTGAGTTATTAGGGCTCGTATGCCTGCTATACATCTAGATATGCGTGTTGATATAAACCTTACACGCAGATATGTACCTAGGGTTTGTGTTATATAACATTGAAATTACAATTCCTCTGTCAATCTTTCTAGCAAGAATCCACTTGGGGTTTCTGTGGGTGCATGATAGAACCTTGAATTTCCTGTTCTGCAATACTAGCCAGAGCTTTCCTTCGATTCAAGGTGCTTTACGGCGCATTCTGCCAGAGCTGGTGATAGTATAATAGAATATATGCTGTAAATAACTGTTAATACATGATAATAAGTGCTGTAGATATCTTACCATATACAGAGACAGATTGTAGCTATTAGTAGCAAGCAATCACGGATAGAGATTGGAGCTGCGACCCGCATACATTCAGGTATATTTAACCTGAACCGAACCGGTCCGGTTCGGTTCAAGCATTCCATATAAATATAAAGCTACAAATTACAACTCATTAGTCATTTCTTCAACCCTAGCCTCTCGGCCTCTGTTTTATTGGAACCTTTGTTTACAAAGAGTAAGTAAATAATTTCTCTATTTTATTTCTCTGTTTTAGTTAATGTTCATGGGTACTTGGTCTCTTTGGAAATCGAAGCCTTGAACAGAAGACACATATGAATTTTAATATCTGTCGCCCTCTTTAAACTAACCCTTTGCTATGTTACCTTGTGTTGATCTCTGTGGAAACAGAAGAGCATGTTTGATATGTTTTAATGTCAGCTTTGTTGAGCATGTTTTAATGTTGTTGATGAAAATAGATGACAAATTTGATATATTTCAGTGTGTGGATGTCCATTGTTCAGTATGTTATGTTAGCTTGTGTTTATCTCTGTGGAAACAGGAGCATGTTTGATATGTTTTAATGTTAGCTTTGTAGAACATGTTTTAATGTTGATGAAAATTCTCGTGTATTATTTCATAAGAAGGAATGTCTACGATATGCACCATGCCATTCTGGGTAGCTCCTGTTTTCTTTTTGAAAATATTGCTTCTCTTAATGTATATTACTATTCTGATTGCCAACACCAGATGGATTAATGATTTTTCAGGCCTTGTGTTTTCTGTGCTTATCACTGGAGTTATAACTGACGCAATCAAAGATGCTGTTGGTCGACCTCGTCCAGACTTCTTTTGGCGATGTTTCCCAGATGGAAAAGGGGTATGCTATCCCAATAATAAATTTCCTTGATATTTTTCTTAATATTTTGATGATCCAAAGTTCCTGCAAGCAAGTTTTTGCTTGTGTTTGTATTTGTACTCAGTCAACATGCATGTGTTGCATTTCCAGGTGTTTGATCCTGTCACAAGCGATGTAATGTGTACTGGAGTGAAGAGTGTCATCAAGGAAGGTCATAAAAGCTTCCCAAGTGGACATACTTCTTGTAAGTAGGTCCATTACTTTGAGGGCTATGATTTTCAAATTATGGATTCTAACACCTATCCTTTTTGTTCCTAGTCATATGTACTTGAGAATGGTGTTTTCCTATGATCTCTTTGCCTCTAACTGCAAACACATTATGGTGCTGTTTATTCCTATTTTTACCATAACACTTAAATTACCCTGCCTGAGATGTACTGTTTTGACTCAAGCGCTGCTTGCCCTTAAATTCCCTAAAGGTTAAGGTTTCATTTAATTTGCTATCATACAATGATGAATTGCTGAATGCGAAATAAAGTGTGGAGATTGACATTTAGCCTACGTTCTGTTGTTTGCTAGAAAACTGAGTGAGTTTCCACTAAAAACATTTGCTTTCAAAATGAATTATTATTCCGATGTTTGGCTCTGCTCTACAAAATAAGCAAGAAAATGTTTTAGCATTCTTCAGCATCTATTCAAGCTCTTCAACATATTCTTTATTACCGTGCTATCATTTTTTTTTGGTGGTAGTAATGGTCTGTTCATGCTATGCTGCTAAGTGTTGCACTTGTTTTTACTTAGGGCTGAAGTAACGATAGGTAAGCTTGGGACATGTAAACCATCCCCCCTTAAAGCTCTGAAAATTATCTTATTTAGTTTAAAATAGTTAAGAAGCAATGTTCTCTGCATTTCATCAAATGATATTGTTTGGAGACAAAAAAATACATGTTCTTTTGCCTAGTATTTGTGGTTGTTTGGGAAACAGGTGAAGAATTCCATGTTTGCATGAATTCAGTCCATCACGTGTTCCATTATGAGTAATAGTTGTCAACATCTGCTTTTTTGGATTACGGGTACATTTATTTTGTGTTTGTGTGCACATGCATCTGTATCTTTGGAAGCTATTTGCAAAAATTCGACTGTTTTGAGGTAGTGGCTGTTTATCTGACTTTAACATAACCAAAAATAACTTTGCTTAAGGGAAATTTACCTGTTGATATGCAGGGTCATTTGCAGGTCTTGGGTTTCTGGCCTTGTACTTGTCCGGGAAAATTAGAGTTTTTGACCGCAGGGCCATTGTAGGTATTCTGTGCTTCTATATCTTCAATGCACCATTCTTTTTTCTGGGATAATATTGTCTGGTCTTGTGTAGTTAAAGTTCTAAGCCTGTTTTTATGTACACTACAGATCTTAATAAGAAAGGAGAAGGGAGAACAAGCAAATATTTAGACATTTCCTTATATTTGCTTAATTTCCAGATTTCAGCTGTACACAATAGCCACTCTCTTCATATGCACCATAATAATCTTATTTGCAATCTAATATTTCTATTATTATTTTTTTGTAGATTTTGGTGGAAAGTTAAATCTAGTGACGGATGATAATTAGTTCAAAACCGATATTTCTTGAAGTTTTTTATGTTAATGTTGCTTGTTTATTTTGAAGCCCTTTGAAGGCATTTTCTGTAATTTAAATTTAAATTTGTTCACTTGTGTAGTTTTAATTATTTAACATCATGCTAAATTACACAAAACAAAAGTATTGGAAAGGTTAAAAAAAAAACTTAATAAACACTATATTAACAATTTAATACATTAATATTTGTATTTGTTGCAAAAAAGAATTTTAAAATACTTTGGGTTCTGGTATGAACAGTTTTTCAAGCCCATCAGAAAATTTATTAGAAAACCCATCAAAAAGCCCATCAGAAGGCTGTAAGGACTTAAAGATTATGATTTTTAACCCCTGGACCGGACCGAACCGAAAGTGGTCGGTTTTGAAAAGATTTGGTTCGGTTTCGGTTTGAATTTTAAAAAAAAAAAAATTCGGTTTGGTTATTTTTTTTGACAAAAAACCGGACCGAACCGAAAATGCTCACCCCTAATAGAGATTGGAGCTGCGACCCGCATACATTCAGGTGTATATTCAGGGATACTACTAGCATCTGTTTGGGGATATGATATGGCTGTGAGAGGTTGAAACATGTAGACATGAGATGCTTAGAACCTTGAATTTTCTGTTCTACAATACTAGCAAGAGCCTTCCTTCAATTCATGGAGCTTTTTGGTGTATTCTTCCAGAGGTGGAAGTCTTCTTGTTCTGCATCTCTACTTGTTTATTCAAACTCATGATCATGGGGATTGATCATGATAGATCATGGGGATTGATCATGGAGATCAAACCTAATTTTCTTCTTGATGAGAGGAGAAAATTAGCTAATAAATCAATGAGAAGTGTCCCTGATCTACCTATAAATAATAACATGTGTACTTTATCTACGGCTACTAATAGGCATAGATCCGAAGGTTTCCCTTGAAAAACTTTTCTATTATTTTGAAGTTGTGCTGCTGCTGCATTGAGAATTCATTTTCGGAACTTCAGTAGAAATAACTAGAGGTATTTATAATCTAAATTTCATATGATTTTAGCATTCGATTATATAAAATGTATAACAAAGATATGTAAAGTGTAAACAATACCATGTGAGAGGACAGGAGATGGTTACTTGGTTACCATTGATGCCCATGATCGTTCTGTCTGTTGACTCACAACTCTTAACATCTCTTCCAGATATGATGAATACAGCAAGAGCAAGTATGAGTGCTAAGGAAAATGAAAGAAAGAAAAATGAAGCAGCTTGAACATAGTACAGAAGGAATGCTCTCCTCGCATGGACCAAAATCTTTCCAAATTAAAGAGGCAGTAAGAGGATACAATCACTGCAGCCCCACCTCAAAATCACATTTATGAGAATTTCTATATGAACAAACAACATTTTGATTACCTGCTCCTCTGTTGCTCAAGCGAATTCATCTAATTCCATGCATGTGATTGGATGCATCATAAAACATATGCAAATAGCAAACAAACAGGTATGCAAAGACAAAGATACGACAGGGAAGAGGTGAGTATGCTATCATGACTAATGACATGCATGTTCTGTAAGCTAGAACAATGGTAGGTTAGGTTGAATTAAACAATTTAGTGATCTGATATTATTATATTTTCAAGCTTTAGACAAAATGGAACTTAATCTTGAACGAAACAAAAGATACAGCCAATCATCTTTTATGCTTGGCCGGAAGCGTTCAAACATCATTCTTTTCCAAAAGATAACAGGATCATTTGAAGATCAATGAGGGCGCACAAGCAAAGACTTGCATTATTTAATAGTCTCAAAACTTTCCAGTCCCGTAAACTGCTAGTGGCTCATCGCTTGAGTAGAAATGAGAGGAGCAAAGACGTCTTCCCTGTACCTGAAATTCATCGCGACTTCTGAGTGAGCTGCCTGTTCCATCAGCCAGTGAGAGTTCTCAATATAAATTCGGACCTAGTTTAGAGCTCCAATCAGTTTAATAGAGATTTTGGAGTGCAGATTTGTGTATGTTCAATGCCCCCTACAGCATGACAAACAAGAAACATGGCTAGCACATCAAACAGAATTGCTCATGTAGATCGATCGTTCAATATTTTTTGCTAAGATCTGAGCAGGAGAACAAACCCGGTGGATCTTCAAAAAGCACAACCGGGCCGGGTTAAGAGGAATGCACGCTACAAATAATATGGACAGAATCAATTAATGGGCTTCACATATACATATATAGCCTACCACACACACACTAGGGGTGAGCAAACCGAACCGAATAACCGATTTAACCGAAAAAACCGGAAAAAAAAAACCGAAAAAACCGAACCGAAAAAAAAAACCGATTAAACCGATTATATTTTTTTTTTTAAATGTCCGGTTCGGTTCGGAATCGGTTTTAAAAAAAAAAACCGATTAACCCGAACCGGTCCGGTTCGGTTCAAGCATTCCATATAAATATAAAGCTACAAATTACAACTCATTAGTCATTTCTTCAACCCTAGCCGCCAGCCCCCCTCTCGCCTCTCTCCCTCTCGGCTCTCCCTCCCTCTCGCCTCTCGGCCTCTGTTTTATTGGAACCTTTGTTTACAAAGAGTAAGTAAATAATTTCTCTATTTTATTTCTCTGTTTTAGTTAATGTTCATGGGTACTTGGTCTCTTTGGAAATCGAAGCCTTGAACAGAAGACACATATGAATTTTAATATCTGTCGCCCTCTTTAAACTAACCCTTTGCTATGTTACCTTGTGTTGATCTCTGTGGAAACAGAAGAGCATGTTTGATATGTTTTAATGTCAGCTTTGTTGAGCATGTTTTAATGTTGTTGATGAAAATAGATGACAAATTTGATATATTTCGGTGTGTGGATGTCCATTGTTCAGTATGTTATGTTAGCTTGTGTTTATCTCTGTGGAAACAGGAACATGTTTGATATGTTTTAATGTTAGCTTTGTAGAACATGTTTTAATGTTGATGAAAATTCTCGTGTATTATTTCATAAGAAGGAATGTCTACGATATGCACCATGCCATTCTGGGTAGCTCCTGTTTTCTTTTTGAAAATATTGCTTCTCTTAATGTATATTACTATTCTGATTGCCAACACCAGATGGATTAATGATTTTTCAGGCCTTATGTTTTCTGTGCTTATCACTGGAGTTATAACTGACGCAATCAAAGATGCTGTTGGTCGACCTCGTCCAGACTTCTTTTGGCGATGTTTCCCAGATGGAAAAGGGGTATGCTATCCCAATAATAAATTTCCTTGATATTTTTCTTAATATTTTGATGATCCAAAGTTCCTGCAAGCAAGTTTTTGCTTGTGTTTGTATTTGTACTCAGTCAACATGCATGTGTTGCATTTCCAGGTGTTTGATCCTGTCACAAGCGATGTAATGTGTACTGGAGTGAAGAGTGTCATCAAGGAAGGTCATAAAAACTTCCCAAGTGGACATACTTCTTGTAAGTAGGTCCATTACTTTGAGGGCTATGATTTTCAAATTATGGAATCTAACACCTATCCTTTTTGTTCCTAGTCATATGTACTTGAGAATGGTGTTTTCCTATTATCTCTTTGCCTCTAACTGCAAACACATTATGGTGCTGTTTATTCCTATTTTTACCATAACACTTAAATTACCCTGCCTGAGAGGTACTGTTTTGACTCAAGCGCTGCTTGCCCTTAAATTCCCTAAAGGTTAAGGTTTCATTTAATTTGCTATCATACAATGATGAATTGCTGAATGCGAAATAAAGTGTGGAGATTGACATTTAGCCTACGTTCTGTTGTTTGCTAGAAAACTGAGTGAGTTTCCACTAAAAACATTTGCTTTCAAAATGAATTATTATTCCGATGTTTGGCTCTGCTCTACAAAATAAGCAGGAAAATGTTTTAGCATTCTTCAGCATCTATTCAAGCTCTTCAACATATTCTTTATTACCGTGCTATCATATTTTTTTTGGTGGTAGTAATGGTCTGTTCATGCTATGCTGCTAAGTGTTGCACTTGTTTTTACTTAGGGCTGAAGTAACGATAGGTAAGCCTGGGACATGTAAACCATCCCCCCTTAAAGCTCTGAAAATTATCTTATTTAGTTTAAAATAGTTAAGAAGCAATGTTCTCTGCATTTCATCAAATGATATTGTTTGGAGACAAAAAAATACATGTTCTTTTGCCTAGTATTTGTGGTTGTTTGGGAAACAGGTGAAGAATTCCATGTTTGCATGAATTCAGTCCATCACGTGTTCCATTATGAGTAATAGTTGTCAACATCTGCTTTTTTGGATTACGGGTACATTTATTTTGTGTTTGTGTGCACATGCATCTGTATCTTTGGAAGCTATTTGCAAAAATTCGACTGTTTTGAGGTAGTGGCTGTTTATCTGACTTTAACATAACCAAAAATAACTTTGCCTAGGGAAATTTACCTGTTGATATGCAGGGTCATTTAGGTATTCTGTGCTTCTATATCTTCAATGCACCATTCTTTTTTCTGGGATAATATTGTCTGGTCTTGTGTAGTTAAAGTTCTAAGCCTGTTTTTATGTACACTACAGATCTTAATAAGAAAGGAGAAGGGAGAACAAGCAAATATTTAGACATTTCCTTATATTTGCTTAATTTCCAGATTTCAGCTGTACACAATAGCCACTCTCTTCATATGCACCATAATAATCTTATTTGCAATCTAATATTTCTATTATTATTTTTTTGTAGATTTTGGTGGAAAGTTAAATCTAGTGACAGATGATAATTAGTTCAAAACCGATATTTCTTGAAGTTTTTTATGTTAATGTTGCTTGTTTATTTTGAAGCCCTTTGAAGGCATTTTCTGTAATTTAAATTTAAATTTGTTCACTTGTGTAGTTTTAATTATTTAACATCATGCTAAATTACACAAAACAAAAGTATTGGAAAGGTTAAAAAAAACTTAATAAACACTATATTAACAATTTAATACATTAATATTTGTATTTGTTGCAAAAAAGAATTTTAAAATACTTTGGGTTCTGCTAGGAAAATAGTTTTTCAAGCCCATCAGAAAATTTATTAGAAAACCCATTAAAAAGCCCATCAGAAGGCCCATTAGATGGCCCAATAACCAAATTCGGTTTTATGATTTTTTTAACCCAAAAAACTGGACCGGACCGAACCGAAAGTGGTCGGTTTTGAAAAGATTTGGTTCGGTTTCGGTTTGAATTTTAAAAAAAAAAAAATTCGGTTTGGTTATTTTTTTTGACAAAAAACCGGACCGAACCGAAAATGCTCACCCCTACCACACACCATGGAATGAATATCGGAGCAATAAATTGCTTCTGGAGTATGGGTCCCAGTGGGGCTCTATGGCTTAAATTAGATTTGTGAAAGTGGAATATTATTGGTAGGGTTAATTTTAAAAAAAAATATATAATTTTTTTTTGAGATGATTCTAGTATTTTTTTTTTATAAAAAAAATAGGCAAAATATTGAGGTGATACTAATTTTTTTTAAAATTAATTGTTGGGAGACCTCACATGCCACTTGAAAACCGTAGAACCTTCTTACTCGATAACAGCACGTGCAATGCACGTATCAAACTATATAAGTTCCAATTTTGGTTTCTAGTAATCAATTATTTTAAATTAGTTAAATTTTATTTTATTTTGCAAAACCAATTATCAATTAAACACCAAAACTTTCTCTCGACATTGCAAGATCCTCATATCCTGTCAATACTAAATAAAATAAAAAATAAAGTCAATGCAAAAGGGTCAAATTTAAAAAGAAAGTTGAGGGACCAAAATACAAAAAGGGTAAATGAACTTCTCCCGTTGATTTTGGTAGAAAAAAGGAACAAAACATTTTTTAAAGATTCAAATTTGATTCTTAAAGGTCTAATTATTGTAAATTAATTCAATTGAATTGTGATTTGCAAAACCGAGAATTAACCAAGCGATGTAACATTTTCTCGACATCATGAGACCCCCCTATATGCGCATGAAAAGAAAAAACCAAGACCAATCACAAATTTTGAAAGACCAAATTAGAAAACAAAATAATTGAGGCCCCAAAGTGTAAAACTTCTCCAGCAGTAAGAAAAAATAAAAAAGAAGATGCATTGTTCGAATGAACAGTGCATCCCCTCTCATGACAAGGTTTTAAACACTAAGATATTTTAGTTTTTTTCTTATAATTATAAAAGGTGTAGTAGTAGCAGAAGGGCAATGGCAAACTCATGTGACAGAAACTTAAGGGCTTCGCTTCCAATCTTCCATTTCTTTAGTGGCTGGTTCTGAAGGTGACGGTCCACACCTTCCCGAAGAAGCATGCATGGCCATGCTACTAAAAACATTGATAGGTCATCGCTGATTCATCCCTAGTTGACTTTTGATATTAATTTCTTACAGCTCTCTTAATATTTTTTTCTCTGATGAGTCCCCTTGCAATATTGAAGCTCATAAACTTATAATTAAATTCAAGCTTATTTTTTCAATTTTAAAAATTGATCTTCTTCTAGTCTTAATGGTAAAAAAATGTGTAGTTAATGCGCTTCAAAACTCATAAGCTATCAACATCCAAACTTGTGTATTTACAAGAAATCATTCTTTGACCATTCATTTTAAAATTCAAGCCTTCAAAAATAATATAAGAAATAAACTCCTTTGTTAATCATATTAAACCTTATTGGCAAAAAATATTTGGAATTTTATAGTGTTGATCAATACTACGACTAATAAAGAGAAAATTGTTATAAATGGAGCTTTCACTAGGGGACAAGTTTAAATTCAATCACTTGAATTTTATATAAATGTGCGATGGCCTAGGAACTTTAAATTGGTAGGTTCTTTCCTGTTATTTGATTTTTGATAATGATCATCCACTCGTAAATCATTTCTAGAAATGTGTTTATAATATATATAAACAAATGGATCTTTCACTAAAATTATTGTATCTATTATAGTATAAGTTAACAATATTTAATATAAAAATCACAACATTAATATTTATGAATGCTTAAGAAAATTGCAATATTCAAACAAATTGACAAAAATTATTCTATTGAGTTACAAGTGAGAATATTAGAAAAATTATACTCTATACTATATACTAAAACAAATTAACTTTTTATTGTGGATTCATGTAAATGAAAGACTAATTTTACTTCTTCGTGGGCAAAGTAGCATGCCTTGGATTTAGGGGTAGACAATATTTCTTTCATTTTCTTTGCACAATGTGATTACTTAATTGCCCTTGGAAGACAAAAAAAACTACTTGGGTCAAAAGACTTTTTAGTCTTTGACTTGATTTTAAAACAAGTAAATTATTTCATTGCATTTGACAATTAAAAACAATGATCTTTGACTTAGAGGCTCTTTTATCATTTAGATGTAGTCATTAGGCAGTTACTAGATGCCATTTAGGGCAAAAGTGTCATTTCATAAATAAAAAAAATTAAATTTAAAGAATAGGATTGGATAAATAGTGTTCTCCATTTTCAAACAGTGTGTGTAATGTTTTTCAATAGACAAATAGTGATTCCAGGGCAGCTCCCAAGGCATCTCGGTATCCTTCCATATATAAACGACATGTGTAGCATTATGGCAGTCAGTGTGGCATGTGTGACCTTTCTCTCTCTCTCATACTTGATTTTCTTGTTGAAATTAAAAAAATCTAATAAAATCATCCCCTAGATTCTGTTGTACTTAATATTTCATTCATATTCTCTTTATTACAAATTTTAAAATTTAGAATATTTTATGAAATTAAAAGTTTTTTTCAATTTCATCCTTATTCTCTTTCTTGCATTTTTTTAATATTTAAAATAGCTTATTAAATTAAGATTTTTTTTTAATTTCATCCCCAATCAATATTTTAATTCATAATATTTGGTTTTTATTCTTTAAATTAGTATTTTTTTTTCATTCTTTTAATTTCAAAGGATGAAATTGGAGTTTCACTTTGGAAAATGTGCAACATCACTAGCTTATCTAGTTTGGAAGAATACTGTGAAAAAGATGGTTTCTAGTTTTGAAGAGTGTTATTAAAGGTGAGTTTTCACTACATAAGACATGTCTTTATTTATTTCAAGCTTTTAATTTGATGAGACAAGAAAAGAATTTTGATATAATCTATCATGCAAATTAACTTAATTTTTTGTTGATCATGAGTCGTTCACATCAAACCTTTGTTTATCTCAAGAGTACAAATCTACTACAAATTAACGTTTCATTGTACCAATGAACAGTGAATTGCCAATGTCTTTTACACTTTGATTGTAAACAAGAGCTTTTACATTACAATCCTTAAATTCTTTGAGGACTTTTTTCAATTTCAAATTTAGTTTTGTTTTCAATTTGATCCTCAAACATTAGGTTTATTGAGTATTATACTTAATAATTTATTTCAATTTATTTTCTATAAAGTTATTTTGGTCTAATAACTTAGGTTACGAGCTTTTCAAATTAGCCATGTTTACTCGGATAATTTTTTTATCAATATTTAATTGATTTTTTTCTTAACTTTATATTTCAATATTGGGTTGATTGAAAATTGAACTTCATAATTATTTTGTTTTTTATGGTATTATTATGGTCTCATGATCCGAGCCGCGAGTTTTAAGGGTTAGTTAGGTTGACTTGAGTTTTATTTTCCTTTTTTAATCAAAAGTGTATTTTAATGGGGTTGTCATAATCTTAAGACATGGGTTGCAAGTTAGACCAATTGAGTCAAGAATTTTTATCATTATTCTTTTAGTTGATTTTTTAAAAAAAAAATTATCATTCAATATTAGATTAACTAAAAATTATACTTCATAATTTATTTTGATTTTCGCTCTATAAGGTTATCTCGATCTCATGACTTGGGTCATAAGTTTGGTCAGTTGACTTGAATGTTTTTGTTTTCTTTTATTCTATCCTTCAACATTGAGTTGATTAAAAATTAAATTTTATAATTTATTTCAATTTTTTTATGATATTATCTCGATCTTTTGACTCAGGTTTGATAAATTAACTCAAGTTGACTCGACTTATTTTTTTAGTTGAATTTTATTTTTATTTTTATTTTCATCATCAACATTGAATTGATTGAAAATTAAGTTTAATGAATTGTTTTCTATTTGGTCTTTATAGGTTTATTAGAGTCTCATAACTTGAATAATAAACTTCACCAGTTAACCCGAGTCGATCCGGGTTAATTTAATTTAATTTATTTTCATTTCAATTTATTTTTTTAAATATTATGAGTAGGTTACATCATATCAGTTATATCTAGATAAAAAACATTATGGTAGGAACTACATCAACAATAACATAATATTTTTATTTATTCAAAATAAATTTAATCCGACGCCTAATATAATTCAAAATAAATTTGATCCGAGCATGCAATGTAAGACTTAGTATACTTGTATTTTCCTCTTGGTCCCAACTCTTCTTTCACTCATTCCATCTGAACATGACGCCTGTTCTGCTCTTCTCGATGAAAGCCCAGTGTACTGAGTAGCAGGAGATAGTAATGAAAAACAAAGGTTATCAGCGTATGATTTATTACAATACAATTTACTATTTTAAATCACTTTTTAAAATTGAAATGCATATAAAAAATATATTATCAATTTTACTTTCGAATCAGAGTCTCTTCTTAGATATGCTAATCCCTTTGTTTATACAAGGAAAGCTACAGAGAATACACTGGAAAGTACATTTAAATCAAACTTAAATATTGCTATTAAGTAGTAATTTACAAAAAATATATATATAATTAGAGGGTCAATTAATTACAACCTCTAATAAACTCTTTTTGTGAAGAGGCTACGTAAATTGAAAAGATTGCCACCATTTCCAACGTTAGTAGTGCTGCTACCGCCAGTGTTTTTGGTTGCGCCACCGCTACTGTCATCGGCACCGCGGACACCGCTTCTGCAACTCAAATGGTTTCTATACCCAATACAAACGGGGACGTTTATATTCAAAACCTTTGCTCGAGAACCGTTAGTGCTGCCATTGACAGTGGCGGTATTTTTACTGCGGCGAGGCTCGGTGACTTCTTTTTTACTGCTCGATTTTTCACCACTCCGAACCTCAGGCTCAAGGGAGCTACTCTTCGTACCCGAACCACCTCCACGTCGAACCTGCCACACGGGGCTGCTCCGACCCAAATGGACACCAGGTCGACCCGGACTACCTGGCCATGACTTTCTTGATTTGGATTCCCCTGCTGAGTTACTCCTCGAACAAGGGGCACTGCTTACCTTCCGGGTTCCCGGAGCCCCGGGAACCAACTTGGGTCGGGTCACACTGTTCCCCGCGGATCTACTACGTGAAAATGGCCATATGTTGATATTCAACTCAGCTGAACTCGCTCCCTTTTTACTCTTTCTCTCTCTCTTTTTATCCTTGTCCTTTCCCTTGTCTTGATCTTTGTCTTCTTGTTTCTTGGCAGCTGTTGAAGTTTTCTTGTCACCTTTCTTGAATATCATATCTTTCCATCTCTTGGAACTGCTTGTTGGCTCCATGGTTATGCTTGCTGGTGAAATTTCGGGTTCAGGGTCAGGTTTAGAGTTGGGAGGTTCGGTTTCGGTTGAGTCAGGTTCAGGATCAGGCTGGTGGTTGCAGTCGTTGTTGGGGCGGTGGTGGAGGTAGAGAGGGAGGAGGATGCCATCAACAAAGAGTTCATCAGCTGAGACAAGATTTGGCTGAGGGAAAGATGGGTTTTGTACCATCCAGAACTCGAATTCGGGCGAGCTTGAATCACTGCTTGTTCTCCTTCTTCTGCTGCTGCATGGAGAGAGGATTAGTTGAGGTTCTTTAATGGATATTCTTTGCGGGCTATCCATATTGCTGGATAATCAGAGAGAGAGAGAGGGGTATTTGGTTTTTAGAGGAGAGGAGAGGAAGTGTGGGGGATGTTTCTCTGTTTTCTTCGGACCGAGTTCAGAGTTCAGTTCAGCTTGACCCTACAAGAGCAATAAACAAAGGAGAATGAGTTAATAAAAATGAAGAGATGGGAGGGCTTACAGGGTGGTTCCATTATATATGCAACCACGCAATAAGAAATTACAAGTTTATTAATTTTTTTCTTTTTTTCATTTTTTAATAACTTTGATTTTTACATGGTAAAATTAAGTTTAGATGGACTATTTGCATCGATTTTAAAAATCAATATAAATGATTGAGATTAAATTTTAAATTTAATTATAAAATTATTCTAGTACCATAGTTTTTACATATGATATATCTCGAATCATATCTTCATCAAACCATTCATATATATTGATTGATGGATTGAGTTAGTTAATACTTTCTGTCAAAATCATAACAACTGCAAGTGTCATGAGAGATCCCAATTATCACTCCATTTGTTTTTCCTCAAATGAAAATATCCTTTGTTGTTTCATTGATTTTGATTGTAGAATAAAAGAGAGGTATCATTCTATGGTGTTTTTTGGCCTGGTATTGTCATTTTCTCGAGAAATAGCACATGCAGAGATGTACGGCACCGTGATGTGATGCTACATGCCCTTGACCTCATATGAAAGAGACCATTGTATATATTTATTATGCCGAGATAATTGATATATAAAAATAAAGTATGTTTATTTATTTAAAAAATAATAAGAATTTAAAGATAAATTTATTATATATCTTTGTTGTTGTATCTCTAGTCAAACAAGTACTTATCTTCTTTTTTTATCCCGACACACCAACTCGATACAACTTTAGTATGGAACTATGGACTGAACTGCAAGCTTGTTATATATGTTCTCGAATCATATATATATATATATTTCTGTTTTAAAATAAGAGAAATTCATTATATATATATATTTCTGTTTTAAAATAAGAGAAATTCATTAAAAAATAATATGGTGGAACTAAAAGATGATTAGTGTACACCAGATACTTGAATCTTGATGATCATTATAGTACGAAAAAAGAGATAATCAATTAGAGGAATAATTAGACTGATTATAACAAGACACATGTAGGGTTGACCCTAATATGCAAGAGGGCCATTCTAAATTAAGAGTGATGTCAAGTCATTGTAAGTGGTAGGGCTGCGAGACTAATTCCTATGGCCCTCATCAGATTCATTTATTTACATGTAAATCTGAGACAAAATGAGACAGTTGACATCTCTTGCATTATCTACACTTCCATGTATACACATACTGGTACCAATACTACATTCTTAAAATAGTTTTTTAAAAAATTAAATTTTTTAATTTTATTTTTTTTTATATTTTTAGATTATTTTGGTGTGAAGTTTCATAACAGTGTTTCAAAATCAGAAATCAGTACTCCTAAACAAATAATAATAATAAAACTATCCCATCTTTTGTCACATGGTTATCACAGGAGTTTTAGCTTGCAAGATGTTCAATAAAATTGAATACCATCTTTTCAATATCTTTCAATTTCTTCGCGAAAACTGGTCTGAATACCCCGGTTGTAAAAAAAAAAAAAAACTCATTACAATTTCGAAAGGGTGTGTTAGGTGACTGGTTTCTGTAGCAGCCCAACCAGCAAGCTGGCTCTCTATGAAGATTGGCATTGGTCCCTGTTTTGGAAGTAATTACGTGATGATCATCAAGTGCTCTGTAGATAGACGATAAAACAGACACCGTGGCAGTAATGGGAGTCAGAAATAATGGGACCCGCCCTGTTTCAGAAAAGCACCAAGAAATCTGAACCACCTGGATGTTAGATTTTTTAATTTTTTTTCCTTGAACAATTCTTTTTTTATGTTCTAACGTACATGTATGAGAGAAAACAATTTAAAATTGTTATCACACTTTCAACTACTAATTATAATTGCAGTATAACTGTATTTCCCTCTCAATAAAAAATATAATTTGCTAAAAAATTATTTCTTCTAAAAACTTAAAGTGAGATTTTATAATATAATTTGTATTATTCTCTAACGTACCTCCTCAAGTAAAAGCTCTTTGAACTTGAAACTTGGACAAATTCACACTACCCTATGCTTGATTTTTATTAAATAGAATGAGAGTGGTGAGATTCGAACTCGTGACCGCTTGGTCAACAAAACTCTAATACCATGTTAAGAAATCATCTTATCTAAAAACTTAATCTATTAGGTGAAACCCTAAAATATGATTTGTATTATTCTCTGTCAAGATTAAGGCAAACATTATTTCTTATAATAATAATAATAATAATAATAATAATAATAATCTCGGATAGGTCATTTCCACACAAGCAGACACCCTGTCTCAACTTCACTTCCTCCCATTAAAATAAAAATCTAAAAGTTTCAGCCTAGAGATCACAATAGATTTAATAAGCGTGAATGAGGTTATCCTCAGGATACAATACGTCAAGATGCTTGCCACTCACCAACAGTACGAGTACTTGATGAAGTTCTGAATGGGATATTGATGGGTAACAATTATATATTATGGTGTAGATAATTTCACGAGCCATTATTGTCTCCTATTATTCATCTTTGTTCGCATAGAAACCTCCAATATACTTCATGTGGTGCGTCGCGAAATGGACAAATTTCTCAATCTTGATTTCTCCCGCAAGAACATCAAATGTGGATTTGAAAGGGAGTGGAACCTTCATGTCAAGTTCTCATAATATAGCTGCTTAACGTATGTATGATCTCTTATCTTTACAATCATACATCTCTAGCTAGCTAGCTAGCTACCGACTAGTGAACATGACAATGATTCATGGCAATGATGGGTTCCACAAAATATCAACCAGGGATTCGAGCCATGTGATGGGCATACATAAAATAAAGTCAAAGGTATAAAAATATAATCCATCACACGGTTGCCACCATGAAAATATTGCTAAATATCAAAGAAAGAAAGAAAAAGGGCGCCTACCTTAATAAATCATTTTATATAAAATCTTGAACTATTAAGTGAATTTCTAGAATATAATTTATATTATTTTCTATAAATTCTTTCAAGTAAAAGTTTTTTGGTCTTGAAATTTACATAGATCTACAGTACGTTGTGATTGATTTTATTAAATATAATAGAGATAGTGAGATTCGAACTCGTAAATCAACAAAATTATGATATCATATCAAATAATCATCCCTGTATGAGCGGACCCTACAAACAAAAGGATGATGATGGGCAAGTGGTTGGCTGGCGAGCTAGCTAGTAGAGGTGATGGTGAGCTGGTGGGACACCAGGAATCTAACAAGCAAGGATTGCAAGAGAAGAGGGGAGGAAATATTTTTGGTTAATTTTTTATTAAATTTGTTTGTAAGGAAAAAGATAAGTCATGTGGATGCAAAAACAAGCACTATTTCATTAACCCTTTGGGGTCCCATTCACACTCATTTTTTCCATCTCGACAGCATCTGCCTCTTGGATTTTTGGAGCTAGCTGTTGTTTTAGCCTGTAATTTGTAATGGCCTAGCTAGCTAATCAATGATCATCTGCTCACTGGTTTCCATTCAAGTTTTAGTTACAACCACCAATCAATTCATCACCCGATGGTTATCGGGTCAGTGTTTGATTTGCACTTTTAAAGAAAACAAAACTTAAAATCAAAGTTATTAAACCAATTTTAAACGCCGTAGCTCGGGTTGGATGACATCTGTTCCTGAGTGGGCAATGCCGGACGGCAGCATTGAGAAAAAAATATTTTTTTTATTCGAGGAAATCTTAATGAGTAAAATTTTTATTGTTCCAGACTCTTATAAAAAATATACGTTCTGACTCGAACTCAAGAACTGCTATACAGATTTTAAACCCTTTACCATCACGTCATGCTCCTTAGAGACTATTGAGGAGGATGCTTTGTGGGAAATACCTTGTTAATCTATTAGTTATCAAGCCAGTGTTTAATTTGCACTTTTAAAGAAAACAAAACTCAAATCAAAGTTATTAAACCAATTTTAAACGTCATAGCTCGGGTCAGACGAGATATGTTTCTGAGTGGGCAATGCCGGACGGAAGCATTGAGTAAGATGATTTGTTGATCTAACGATCTTGAGTTTAAATTTTAACATCTTTATTGTATTTGATAAAAAAAAATTAAGTCTAAAGTATTTTTATTTAAATATATATTAACTAATAACTTAAAGTTTTTGATAAAATAATTATATGCAGTTAATTTTGGGGAAAAAAAGGGTGTGGGAGAAGACTTGAATTAATGGCGGGGAGCATGTCTTGGAATTTGTATTATTGTATTGTTTGGGTGCAGTCAGTGCCTGATCACTAGCCTGCTAAAAGTACATTTCAAAAAGAAAGAGTGCACCATGTGGGGTGAAGCCATTTTTTGTACGAAATTTCTTGGCACTCTGTTCAACCATCAAAAGAACTTTAGACTAACTTCAAAGTAGGAAAAGAAAACAGGAAATTGGTTTTGTTTAGGTGTATTTTTATTTTATTTTAAGTCTAGTTCTACTATCTGCCAGCTTTATAGCATCGATACCACATTATGAAAATAATGTTTAATAAAGGTAAGTTATGTTTTGATTATATCGTGTAGTTATGTTTGATATGGAACCTCTAAAATAAATTTGTTCTGACTCTACTTAGTCAACCATAAAAGGAAAATAATGTTTAACAAAGGTAAGCTATGTTTTGATTATATCGTATAGTTATGTATGATATGGAACCTCCAAAATATAATTCTGACTCTACTCTCATTGACAAAATAAATTTGTAGTATAAATTTGAACCTAAGAGAAATTTTGTTTAATCTTCTTACAAGAAACTAAAATAAATAAAATGAATGAGGGATCTGAGTAAGAAATTAAAGAAACAGGATTCTAAAGATAAAAATAAATAAATTGATGACTCAATTTAAAGGTCTAGTCATTCCTATAAAATGGTTGATCATCATCGAAGTGAAATAAATGTTCTTTCATTGTGTTAGCAGGGTCTTGGACTGGTGGTCAAGAAGAGCTTCTCATTTCCTCTCACTTCAGGTTCAAACCTTGCCAGGCACGTATGTCACTCCTGCGGTGTCTTACATGCTCATTGGGTTTGCAGGATGTTCAGTGGGCTCGGGAATTTAGTTGTAATGCGTGCAAGCTGGCCCGGACACCCCGATTATAAAAATAAAATAAAATAAAATATATTCTTTCAATGCAAGCAAATAAATTTTATGACCTTTAAAGCCAGGGAAAATCAATAAGATCAAGAGTAAATGATTTGTGGTGGCGGCAATGATAGAGCTATGATTGGTGGTGTAGTGGTGTAGTGGTGTAATGGTGGTGTTGATCAAGATTTTTAGACCATGTTTGTTAAATTATTAAATTAGATTATAAATAAAATGTGTTACAAAAATTTACAAGTTTAAAATATTTTTAATATATAGATTCAATTTAAAAATTGATGATATTAAAGAACAAAAAATGAACATTTTATACAAAACAAATCTCTGACTAATCTGGCAATATGTCGTCTTCATCGATGAACTCTTTCATTCATCGATCGAGCTCACTTAGCAGCAACTGAAAAGATTTATGGAGTCTTGTCCAAGCCATGGACTTAACGTGACAGGCTGAAGAAAGACACGACAAGCACTGAAAGAGGTAAATAGGTAGGCCAGAAAAGCTTGAAAGAGCTACAATCCCTGTATAGTAAAAAGCAGATTTTAGATGAGAAAGTCGATTAGATAGAACCTTAAAAGACTGGAAAGGTAGGAAATATTTCGTATATGAGGAAAAAAAAACTCTTACCTTATTTAGTGATTTTTTTGAGTGAGTTTGAGATTAATTTTTAAAGTAATTTTTGTTCAAAAAATATTAAAAAAATATTTATTTATTTTTTAAAAATAAATTTTGATATCAGTACATGAAAATAATATAAAAACACTATTTTTTTTTAATTTAAAATAAAAAATAAAAATAAAATTCATTTTTTTCAAAAATATTTTTGAAACGTAGTGTTAAATAAATACCCTCTTAATCAGCACATTTTCAATCCAACTATTCTTGATAACAATTTGTTAAGAAAAAAAGTTTAAAAGGTATTGTTTTTTTTTGAAATTTTAGATAAATTCACACCTGCAGCCTGAATCAGATTCCAAATCGGTAGATCAACGAGTTAGTTCATTGAATCAGATAAGCTTGATAACAATTTTTTTAATAAAAAATAAAATGGATTGCTGTAAATCATTGTTAATTAGAAACCAATAATTTACATTGTTGTGAAAAATTCCTTGATTTCAATCAAATTTGTTAGATGAACATATTATTCAAATAAAAATATAATTTATATTATTTTTTAATATAATCAATATTTTCTTAATTTTCTTAAAATATTTTTAAAACACATTATAATAAATCGTTTAAGAAGGTTGGAAGATCAATAACTCAGCCAGGTAAGAAGTTGGCGACGATAAAATCACACCAGTCACCAGCATTAATAGGCTCTGGCTCCTATGCCCGGAGCATGAAGTCACTATCACGACTGTCATGGCTTTATGGCTCAAGCTCACAGTGGCCAATACAATGGACACAGCCATAGCCATTGACGGGATGAAGCTCAAACAAAAGCTATACATCGGTAATGGCGATGGCTGGACCATGGGGCTCATAGCACCAGACCTTGGGTTTCACTCCACCTCGATTCTCACACTTTGACTTTGGTTTTGCTTATGGTTTTTGTCATAATATAAAAAGGAGATCTTTAACACCTATTACAGAAAAAGCTAAAATTGTGGGCGAGATTTAATTATTACAGCTATATGTATATAGATTCTTGTGTATTATTACAATGTAATTATTATTTCATTTCTTATTTAATAAAAAATTAACAATTTTCTGAAAAGCAATAAAAAATACTCTCCTGTTTTTGGTGGTTATGAAGCGATGCTTACCCTACACTTTTGTTATTCTATGGCTTTTCACAATGATGTAAAGCAAACGAAAATTGATGCAGGTACAGGATTTTCCCTAAAGAACTCCGTATTGATGCAACTACTTTTCTTTTTCTTCTCCATTTCTATACCTTAGGCAGGCCAACATTCACATCATACAACTACCATGCCCATCATTCACACACCTTAGAGATTGATCTGGCCTGAGACTCAGTCGGAGTAAATCAACTCGAATCAGCTTAAGCTTTGATTTCTTTTAAAAACTCATAACCAACACTGTTCATTGACTCAGCCCGGAGCAGGTCAACAAGTCATTGGGTTGGCTGCCAATCCGGACCGAGTTGTATAACACTGGTCTTAAGCAAACAACCAGTGCAAAATTGATGTATAAGGAATTAAATTTTTAGATAAATATTTCCACTAGCCAACATGACTGCTATTATTCCTAGTCATGATGGTGAAAATCAATTTAAAAAATATCAAATTGCCACCCTAGAAGATCATGTCATACCAAAATGAAGTCATAGAAAGAAAGTTGATTTCTATATATATGAAAATGAAGGAAACGGCGGGAAAAGAAGGATGACAAGTTCCATAAAGGTGACACATGTATATGACATTTTCCAGTAACGTGGAAAGAGGAAATTGAAAAGCCAAACAAGCAGAGCGTGTGATTTATACATGGTAATTTTAGACCTGATATCATAAAAAAGTACAACAGAGTAATAATAATGAAAAAAAAGGCAAAGACAATTTTTCTGTTCGATAGGAAAAGTTCCGAATCCTTTTTGGGATCCATCTTTTTGTTTGATAGAAAAAAGAAAGTGTTTAAAATCCATGTTGGCTTGTATGGAAAAGATTGGCTTCCTGTCTTTAAAGAACATATTTTTAAAATCATCCGCAAAACTTATATGAATCGACTCCAACAGTACCCTAACCATCTACTCATAAAAGAA
Organism: Salix brachista; assembly: GCA_009078335.1. Lineage (NCBI taxonomy): Eukaryota > Viridiplantae > Streptophyta > Magnoliopsida > Malpighiales > Salicaceae > Salix > Salix brachista. The sequence continues at coordinate 700,132 of CM018582.1, forward strand.
AAAACCCTTTTTATGGATTTAAATTCATTACTATTGAAAAGAAAGAAACCAGCAGTTGGATACAAGTAGGACCAATATCATAAGAAATAGAATTGCATTTCCTGTCAATTTCAGTTGATGAAGTACACGGAGCATGGATGAAGATGAACACAACATTTGCATAAAATCAATTGTTCATGTCAGCTTTATCTTTTACCACAATTGCAAGGACTTGATCTTAAATGCATGTGTTTCTTCAATGACAACCACGTTCATGACGACAACCATGATCGTGAAGATGGGGGCCAAAAGATTCTCTACTATTTTGGCAATCCGAAAAATTATTCACGTTTACGAAAGGAACCAGAAGGTTCAAATGTACAAGTCCAATTGATGGATGTCGAGCTGAGTTTCCCAGGATTATCATCCAATAAAAACACAAAAAAACCATAAATCTTAACTCAGATCACAACAATGACAACCAAAAAATGAAAAAAAGAGAGAGATCTCATGCCTGTCCCTAGAACTTCTCAGCTCTCTCTGGACAGCATAAATTTGCACCTCTCAATATACCTAAGCATGAGCTCCCAATTCCAATAGTAAAGTGTGGCTAATGGCATCTGATCCTGGGCCCATGAATTGGATGGGACCTGAGATTGAATCAACATAGTTAAAACACAAGGGATAATCTTGGACTGCATGTTTTACATAGAACTTAGAGTAATATAACTGGTATCATGCAAGCAAGCCAATTAAAAGTTACTGCTTGACAAATTTATTACTTACCAGGACTGATGTACCGATTCTTAAGTGCCCACTCATCCCTCAGGGATGCAAACTTTTTGAAAGGAGCACCTGAAATTTCATCAAGTTTGTCAAATTTGCTGGACATGCTTCTAGGTTAAATCCAAATTAGTGATGAGTGCAAGCAACACATGCTATCGATTATTGTTGTTCAGAACAAAGCAGAAACTTTTTATAATGAATGAAACAGAGGCAACAGTTACTATCAGAAGTGATATGGAATTACACTTTAGATAAAAAAAAAGAAGCAAATGAGGATGCTTAATAAAGAATTTATACCTTCAAGCTCTACCATTGCCTTCTTGATCACAGGCTTGAATTTACCTGGAAAAGAATAAAATACATTTGAGTTTAAAGAACCTTTTTGTTGTGAAAGACAGACAAGGAACTCAGGAAATGTTCCTATGGTCCACAAAAAAATTCTCATAACTTTTTGAGGCTTAAAGTAGATCCATAGTACAACATTCTAATGCAGCATGCTCTAACCCACATCATATTTTGTCTCTTCAAACCAGGAGGTGAATGTATCTTGTCTTCGACAAGGCTGTGCAAAACATGCTAAAGAAAGAGAGAATACCATGTCTCCTCTCCACATCCATCAAAGAAGTCAATGCCGTCCCTCCAACTGTCCATTCTGCAACAGGAGCACCCAAATTCCCCACCTGGAGACAACATTATCAAATTAAGATACTAAATCAGTAGTTCCAGAACTTTGATGTTACAATAAGTCAAGAGTGGCATGACATTTTAGTAAGTCCGGGACCACTAAAAAAAGCCAAAATAAAACTAGAAGGATAGAATCACTCACTGATGAAATCAACCCTGTTTTTCCACTGTGAAGGAGAGCTCCTGCACCATATCCCAAAGCATAGCAGTATGTAGAATCAAAGTTTGTGGGCAAACCACATCTTCCTTCATACCTGAGCAGTACAAACCAAGTACGAGGAAACCTATAACAAATCATGCACTAATCTTTCCATTGCACTCCAGGATAGGAACAATGTCTTCAAACAGATCATGTAATATTATTGGACAGCGGAAATAGTGACTCATAATGGAGATGGGATTTTTAGTTAATATTTATAATTACCCAAAGAAGTGGGACTGTCCTTTGAAATGGCCTTTGTATGAACCTTCTTGCTTCCTCTTCTCCAACTCAGTCTCAACCATTTGAATAAGCATTTTCTCAGTCTCAATTTTGGCAACCTGAAGGTAAAAATAGAGTTATGAATAATGATGCCAGCTTAATAACAATGGTTGAAATCAGACATGAAACGGTATACATAACAAATACCTGGACATTTCCATGTGGATCTCTTTCAAGCATCAATTGTTCTTGAATTGCTGGTGGTAAAAATTCAAAAAGCAGCAGAGATTGATTTGTGAGTTTCTTTTTCCATTGCCCGCCTTCATCTACAACATCATGGGCCAAAACCTCATTCAGTTCTGCTATAAGCTGCTGAACCTGAAAAGATACATCCAATAAACATGATAAAATGAACAGGGATAGCTGTAGAATCAAAATGATCATTGCGTTCAAATGAATAAATAAAATTGACATTGCCACTGTAGTTACAAAAAGGTAAACATCCAATAAACATATGATTAATTGAACGGGGATAGCTGTAGAATCAAAATGAACATCGCGCTCAAATAAAGAAATTTTTTTGACACTGCCACTAAAGTTACAAAAAAGGTAACTTACCTCAGGAATGAAATCAATTAAACCTTCAGGAATAAGAATCACACCATAATTATATCCAAGATCAGAGCGTTTACAGATTACATTTACTATGTAATCTGTAACATTTTTCAGTGTCAGTTTCTTAGCAGCAACCTGCAACAAGATAAAACAGGGTAAGAGAATGTATACGGGAAGCTTTTCTACAATGAACATAACTGAACTGCAGAATTACAAAAGTGATTTCGCCCAACAGATTTTCTACACACAATGTCAACTTTCCCAGATCAGCTTGAGCATTAATTACTAATGAGTTAGGCCAGGGAATCACTTTGGAAGAGTTAACTAACAAAAAATGGGGATCATAATTTGATACAACAAAGGAGGAAAACAAGGTACTTTAAACTTGACAAAGTCCAAAGCAGTCACCAACAATGGAACCATGTTTTTTTCCCCACAGAGATGCGTAACACATGATATACTGATAAATTACCAGTTAACAAGCTCAGCCGGTCAAATATTCAAAACTAAAGTATCATATTAAAAGAAGCACCTCTTCTCCAATGATGGTGATGTTAGGATGAGTTTGCAAGGCACACTCCAAAGTAATGTGAGAAGCTGCACGTCCCATAAGCCGGACAACTGCAGCAAAACACAGGTTATGAACAAGCATTACTTTAACAATCAGTAATGTGTATAATATGCTTGAGCACATTTGAGCAAGTATTGAAAAAGCAAATTCCTCATAGCCCATTGCAATTAAGACATGATCAGTTCTCAGTTGTGTAGTTGCAAAGAGAATAAAGATATCTGGATAACAATTATAAAGTAACTGCAGGGAAAATGGAGAAGCAAGTGGAAAATGATAGCATGATGTAAATAGCCATCTGCAGAATTCTATATCTGAGAACACATCATGATAGCATAATAGGAACTTATTTGATAAAGAAAATCAATGTACAAACTTACAGTGATAATATTTTCCAGTTGAGCGAGCATCAACCATGACATTTCCAATCATTTCTGCATATATCTGCATGAACCACATATTATAATTGTTCTATTGTGTGAAGTTGGTAGCAAAAAGGATATCAAATTTCTAATGGCATCAGGATTAGCTGCAACCTTGTTCCACCATAACAATATTGATAGCACAGGCAAGATAAGGTGACCATACATGCTATAGAATCGTAAGCGTCCAAAATTGTTAAACAGAAATGCAAATTGCATTCAAGCAATAATATGGCAACCAATTCAGTAGGGTCCAGCGTAATACAGTCAGAAGAATTTCCTTTCACAATTAAATGTGAGGAAAAAAATGTCAATGAAAAGGGAAAACTCAAGCATGGTGTGCAAGGCAGGTGTCAATGGAAAGTGCAAAGACTATCACTGAACATACACAGAGGCACATATTTGGGTGTCAATATATATTGCACAAACATGTGTGCATGATGCATGCATATATACATACAATTTAAGACCATGCATAGAAAAAATGAGATTCTACAAAATCCAGAATCAAAGGATCAAAATTTGGGAAATTTGCATCAGTGTAGAGAAAGTCGTGATACATTAACATATTTAGGAGAGTTGATTAAATGAAATAAATACGGTTAAAAGTAACATGTTTTTAAGAAACGCTGAGCTAGTGTTGCTCACTCATATTAGTAATCTGTAAGGTTTTATATACAGAGATAAGATGCCATACTTCAAACAAGGAATTTCCATCCGACCACATACAATTTTCAAACAAGTTTTCATGAAAGACTACAATCAAGTAATTCCAACAACTAAATTCATAATGCATAATATAGGGAAAATCTGATACCGTAACATATTTATTAAAATAGGAAAGAATATTTATACTCACCTTGCAAGCAGTATCAAATCCAAAACTGGTAGGAACCTCCTTGCATTTCAAATCACCATCGATGGTTTTTGGGCATCCAATCACCCGAGTTTTCAAATTTTTACCCCTGATTGAACATTAAAGGAAACAAAAGTTATATCAATAAGGCTAATGGCAGTTGAAAAGAAAGTTTCCTCATCCAGCAGCATTCCTATCACAATTTGAAAAATAGTACAATAACAAACTTCCATCAAGGCATACCTGAAGTTTTCAGCAAGGAGGCAAGCATTTGTGTTTGAGTCATCCCCACCAATAACAACAAGCCCATCCAAGTCAAGTTTCTTAGCTGTTTCTTCAGCTTGTTTAAACTGAAAATCATTCCCATTTATCCTATCAAGTCTAACAAAAAAAAAGACTAGGAAAATATATAAAAAAAATATCTACTACAAACAAGTTCAGAAAGAGTTGCACCTGCTCAGGTGTTTCAATCTTGTCCCTTCCACTGGCAATCATATCAAAACCACCCTAACAAAAAGAAATAGCAACCATATCAGAAATCACTTCCGCTTAAGAAATACATGCATATTCAATAGCAAAACATAGTACACCCTTCAAACTGAATCGATTATTTAATCTACCAAACATTACAATCCAGTTAATAATTCAACATCTAAACCAGCTACTCCTCTTTACATAGCAATCATCCATGCACACACCCGAAGCAAGTCGACCAGAAAAATCAACAAACTTACTAACTCAAAACAACCCCACATTCACACAAAAAAACCCACAACTTTACCTGGTTTCTGTAAGGATAGATATAATCAGCATTCAATTCAACATATTTGCACTTCATGATTCCAGCCGGACCTCCCCTAAATCCGTACAACACACTTCCTTTCGCCCGGTCCTGCAAATAATCTACACCGCCACCACAACCAACCAATCAGAAACGACACACCGCACACAGCAATATCAGCTCATAAAAACAACAATCAGACCCATTGACATGGCTCACCGTAGATTCCAGAAATAACATTATGGCCACCAGGTGCTTGTCCACCGGACAAAACGACACCAATCCTCAACTTCTGATCTGAGCTCAATGTATCCACTTTGTTTGGCACCAACATTGCTGATGGCTGCCCAAACACATTCGGAAACAGCTTCGCTATCTCATCTGCCAAACACACCACACCAAAAGCAAAAACAAAATCAAAACTTTAGAGATTAATTGATTAATCAAGAGTTTAATGACGATAATATTGATTGATCTAGTAGATTAGAGAAAAAACTGACCCGGGTTTCCGGCAGCGGAGCTAGGAGGACCTTCGACGATTTGGAAAGGGTTCTGGAGGACAGAAGGGAGAGGGAGAGCGTGATCAATGCGGCTCGATTGAACTTCGCTGTAAACCGAAGCGACGCGTCCAGTGGCCGGAGCGGACTTGACGGAAGAGGCGGCGACGTCGCCACTGATTACAAAAGGGGGAGCCATCTTTGGTGGTTACACCTAACTATACCCTGTTTCTATTATGTTGCTAGAGAGAGTGAGAGTGTGTTGAAAGGCTCTATAATTGTGTTTCGGTTTCGAATCATTGGAATCTCCGCCCCCAAAAATAATCCTTGGAGTTTTGAAATGTTGTCAACCAGCCCTTCTACTTGTTTTTCTGGGTTAAATTAAATCTTATTGGATAACAATTGATATTTATGGGTTGGTTTTGGCGCATCTCTCTCTCTCTCTCTCTATACTTTAATATTGATGATGATAATTTTGGTGAAAAAAAATCTAGATTTGACTTGTACTTGTATAAGAGAATGATAAGTGAATTTTGTTCTTATAATATAAGAAGATGCGGCATAATTTAATTAAATAGGCTGAAGTAAAAGTGTAAAAAGCGAAAAATGAAGCCCTAATTTGACAGAAATTAAAGTATAGTAATTGATTTGAACAAGTCTTTCTAATTAAAGGACCGTCTGGGGGAGACCCAGAAGGGTAGTTGATACTTTGCTGCCTGGCCCGCCGATAGCAATACGTAACCGAACGAAGGCCACGTTACGTATTGCTTTTAAATAATATTAAAAGTATATAATTAGTCTCACATATTTATAAGAAAAAAAAACCTAAATAAATGATCAAAATAAAAAATTAAATATAGTGTATGATTAAATAAGTAAAATTGACCTGAAAGATCAATAAAAATAATCTAAAAAAGAAAAAAAAGAAAAAAAATATCATTTTTGAAATGAACATCAACACAAATTAAAATGTTAATATTTAAAAAAACCTTAACAACGGTAGAGATAATAAAAATTGGTGAGGCCATAATTATTGTTAGAAAAAAAATATTCGAGATTTTTTTATTTTATAAGATTTATTACTCATATTATTATATTAAAATTATTTTAGAGCAATGACAATAATTTTCCCCCCCCCCCAAAAAAACCTAGGTTATATATATATATATATATATATATATATATATATATATATATATATATATATATATAAAGGCGCTAAAAATATAATTAGTCTGACATATTTAACAGAAAACAAAACTGACAAATAATTGTTTTTTTATGTGCTATAATTAGTTATTTTAATATTTAATTAATAAAATTGTAATAGATAAAATCTGTTAGAAATGAGTTCCCCCCCCTAAAAAGGAATAGTGTAATCGAAATTTATGGGAAGTGGTCCATATATTTTTAATTGTAGACAACTTGGGTAAATTTTCCTACCCATTTTGTTTGTAAGTTGCATTTTTTCCCAGTAATATCAGATTTGAAATATTAAACAATATTTTTTTTTACAAAAACAATCTAAAATCCAAGAATCAATTTTTTCTAAGAAATAAGCTTTAACAAAAGAGGAAAAAATTAGAATTAAAAGGTGAAATCATTTATTTTATTTTATAAGATTTATTCCTCATATTATTGTATTAAAAGTATTTAAGAACACTTATATTTTTTTTTATTCTTTAAAAAATCCAAGGTCATTTTTTTCTGTCTATATATATATATTTTCAGGTGCTAATATAAAATAAATATTAAAATATATAATTAGTCTCACATATTTATAAGAAAAAAACCTAAATAAATGACAAAATAAAAATAAATATAGGTAGATTTAAATTATTTTTGGCTTGAAAGATAAATTAAAAAAATCTACAAAACAACAAAGAGAAACCATAAATATTTAAAAATACCTTAACAACAGCGAAAATAATAAAAATTAGTGAGGCCATAATTATTGTTAGATAAAAATATTCTATAATTTTTTATTTTATAAGATTTATTACTCATGTTATTATATTAAAATTAATTTAGAGCAATAACAGTAATTTTTTCTCCAAAAAAACCTAGGTTAAATATTAATTTTAAAATGATCACCAATAAAAATTAAAATATAAATATTAAAAAAAAATTAATAACAGTGGAAATAATAAAAATTGGTGAGACCATAATTATTGTCAGAAAAAAATAATTTTTTTTTTATAGATTTATGACTCATATTATTATATCAAAATTATTTCAGAACAATGATAATATTTTTTTTCCTAAAAAATCTAGGTTGTATATATCAATCTTAAAATGATCATTAACACAAATTAAAATGTATAAAAAATTTAATAACAGTGGAAATAATAAGAACTGGTGAGACCATATTTATTGTAAAAAAAAACTCCATAATTTTTTTATTTTATAAGATTTATTACTCATATTATTATATTAAAAGTATTTAAGAGCAATGATAGTAAAATTAAATAAATATCAAAAAATATAATTAGTCTGACATATTTAAAAGAAAACAAAACTAATAAATAATCATTATCATTATTTTGAATGTCTTATCAATAATAATATGAAATTATGTGACTTGAAGGGGAAAAAAGATAAATCATAATAATTATTAATTTTTAAATGATTACCAGCACATATAAAATTTTTAACATTAAATAAAAAACTTAATAACATTAGAAATTAAGGAAATTTGAAAATAAAAAACAAACATATATAATAAATATAATTTGAAGGACAAAATTAAAATAAATCCAAACATGGATACTAATGAAATTAAATAATTTGAAACAAAACCGAAAATTAAAAAAATTAGGACCGAAATGAAACTGAAATTTATACTTAATTTGCATGGAAGGATAACATTGAAATAAATCAAAACTTTGATACTGAAAATATTATGGATTCCAGACCAATTTGAAAAATTCGAAGTTTGAGGACCGTAATGCAACTACAGTATATACTTAATTTCAATTGAAGGACGAAATTGAAACAAATCAAAACCTATATACTAACAATAAGGACCATAAAAACACAATTCCAAGTTTAGGGACTGAAGTGAAAATTCAGAAAATAACACTGCGCTGACGTCAGATTGCGCAGGCAGGAGAGAGAAAAGGGGTGAAAATTTTCAAACGACCATTACAACGTCTACGGACATCTTGTGATTACACGCGCCGCACCGGTTGGAAGATAACATTGATGAAAATCATTATAGACGCCGGTTGGGTATTTTTGGACGCCGGAATACGCCGCACGCGCCAATAGAACAACGCATGAGGGTTGAACACGGACAGCACGTCTGGCAACGCGCCTGCAGTAATTCGGCGGAAAATCAATATTAAAATGGTCAATTACCAGGGCACCCCTTACGGACAGAACGTGATTTTGTCGTTTGCGAGGGCTAAAATGGTTATTTAACTTTGCAAAGAAATATTAAAAAATCAATAAACCGGGTAGTTGGACCGGACCGGACCGGACCGAAAGTGTGCAATTACCATGGAACCCCTGAACCCAGGTGCATGTTTTTATCTTTTTCGAGGGATAATTTCGTTAATGCACTCCACAAGAAGACAAAAAACGCAGACCGACCGAACCGAACGAACCAAACCGACCCAAAAATTGAGCATAACAGTAACCGTGAATAGTGTTTTGTGAGAGGGTGAATAGTGGCGCAAATCGTGAGCAGATTTAGCTTTTTAGATAATTGGGCCAAGATCCAGTAAAAAATAAAATAAAATAAACCATTTGCCATGTTGAGCTCAAGGCTGAAGATAACAATGAAATTTTACTGTAATTAAATTAGAGAAAGAGGTAAATGAGCTCCAAATTAAATATATAATAATACATCTATCGTTAAACATTACCATTTGCACACAAATTTCGAACATTTGTCCAATAGGTCATCCATGTAATAAAAATTATTCTTTTCAACAAACAAGTGAGGAATAAGAAAATGATTGCATCACTTCCGTGAACATATCTTAGAGGAAGAATATGATTTGGACCATGAATTTATGTTTTTAATTATGCCCTTATGCAATTAATTTTGATTTTATTTGGTTTTCAATTCTTAGATAACTTTTGATTTATTTTTTATTTTGGTTCCTAATTCTGTGATGTTTTTTCAATTTAGTTTTAGATTTGATCCCATCAAGTTAGGAATAAAAGAAATAAATGAGATGAATTAGCATACTAGGTTAGTGCATTTTAACGAAAATAAATGGGTCGAGTTATAAATTTAGCATGTTAACCAGGTTGATTAAAATCTATTTAATATGGTGTCATTTTATTATGTCAATTCCTTGATATTTTTCATTCTTTAGAGGTTATTGAGCCTAATTGGGCTAGGCAAAGATTGGGTTTTAGATTGGGTTTTGAATGGGGTGATCGGGTCACATTTGGACAAATTTATTTATATCCGCTACGTGAAAGAAATTGATGGCTAGTAATCAAGAGAAGACTGACCTAATGATGCAAATCAGGAAAGGAATGCAAATCAGGAAAGAATGCAGATCAGGAAATTCGCACGTCATTGCGCGGCGTCCCGGGAGGGATCCTGGCTCTCGCAATGGAGTTGAGAAGGAGTCGCCACCTGGCTGTTGAGGGTCGCTAGGAACACCCGGTTGCACTGGTCCGGTCAGAGATTCAAGGGTAATTTGCAGTGCGTTAAAGGGAAGGTATTAGCACTCCAATTTAAGCTGCATTGTCTATTTCAATGTGATTTTGAATGCTTCAACGGGTCGTATTTATTCACATGAAAAATGTTTCGATTGAAAAAGGAATCGATCACTGTTCAGAATAATATTGTGAATTTTATTGATTATTATCATCCCCGCCGAATATTATGGATATTGACCCCTTAGGATTTATTTATCCAAACACCGATTGTGAATAATAGCATATTATCCCGCCGAATATTTTGGATATTGACCCCTTAGGATTTATTTATCCAAACACCGACAGTGAATAATAACATATTATCCCCGCCGAATATTTTGGATATTGACCCCTTAGGATTTATTTATCCGAATACCGACAGTGAATAATAAATTCCCAAAAATAAGATTTTTATATTTTTTGAAATATTGGCCAATACCCTTTGATTTTACAAACATGTTGTAAAATCTCAAAACACAAGAATGATTTTTCTTTGTGAAATCCATGCTAAAACACATTTCCTCTTCAAACTCCAAGATAATATATATATTTTTGAAAGAAAAAGGATTTTTAAAATATGCTAGTGTATTGGCCGTATGCAAAGAAAACATATTTTTTTATTTCATTTTATATTTTTTTTTTATCAAACAAAATAAAAAGAGTGAATTCTTTCTCTTTTTTCTTTCTTTTTCATTATATTTTTTACAAATAAAAATACAACTCACACACATTATCTTTTTCATTTTTTTCATTACATTTTTTAACAATAATTAAAAATACAATAAAAATTCAAATAAACACATAAACACAAAGAAAATTACAAAAGAGGACTCAGGAACAGTTCTGGACAGTGGCGGCAACAACAGGATGACTGGTGGCGCGTCTGCCCACGCGCCACCGTCACTGGCGGCGCGTGGTTCCACGCGCCGCCGCTGGTGAAGGTGCAAAACAGGGGTGCGCAGATCTTCTTATTTCCTTCCTCTCTCGCCAGAGATGGCCTTCCGGTGACCTGCAAAGCAAAACAAAACACACAAACAGACACAAACAGGGCAGCTGGTCCGTTTTTCTCCTCTCGGTCCCTTCTTCTTCTTCTTCTTCTGCTTTCTCTCTTCTTCTTCTCTGTTTTCCTCTTCTTCTTCTCGCCGGCGAGGATGTCTCAAGATGACCTGTGGACATAAACAAACAGCACACAACAAACAAAACAAACACAAAAATCAATTTTTCTCTTCCAATCTTGGCTCTGTTCTCGGCGTTTATTCTTCTCTTCTTCTCAAAATCTCAGATCTGTTCTTCCTTGGCTGAGGCAGAGTGCTGAAGGCGCTGGCCAAGATGAGATGGAGTGAGGACGTGGGGGTTGATGTGGTGGCTGTGTTGCCGTCCGAGCGAGGGAGCTGGTCTGCTGAGGGAAAGGGCTGACGGGGAAGAGAGTGGGTCTGCTAGGGATGGAGGCAAAGGGGAAGGGCGGTAGCTGAGGCTGACGAGGGCAGGCTGGAAATGGCTGAGGTGGCTGGGCGGAGGAGAGAGTGAGACCGTGGCTGAGGAAAGGGGCTGAAGGCAAAGGGAACTACCTGTGCTGGCCGTGTGAAGGAGAGAAGGGGACGGGAAAATGAAGAGGGAATTGTGGGGAAGGGGCTGCTATGAAGAGGGCTAGCGGCTGAGGAAGAGAGGATGAGGGAGGTTGGCCGGAGGAAGAAAGAAACGAGGAAAGGGGTTGCAGGTGCCAAGATGGGTCTGGCGGCTGCAGCCCCAAAATGTAGAGAAAAGTTTAGGGTTAGGGTTTTTTGTTTTATTCATGTGACTAGCTGGGATATGGTGCTTCCACACGCTGAATTTGCCTTTAATAACTCAGTTAACCGATCAACAGGCTACACCCCTTTTGAAGTGGTTTACGGGTTTCGACCCAACGCCCCGCTTGATGTTACTTCACTACCTTCACCACCCAGGGCAAGCGAGGCAGCCATGGATTTTTCTAGCTACATGCGAGATGTTCACGATGAATGCAAATGACGCCCGACTATTCAAACCACCTCTTATGCAGATGCAACAAATGCAACACGCAAGAATCGACAATTTGATGTAGGTGACATGGTGTTAGTTCGCCTACGACCAGAGCGTTTTCCTCAAGGGAGTTTTACTGAACTTCATGCACGAAGAGCAGGACCCTTCAAAGTCACAAAGAAATTAGGTGCTAATGCCTACGTTATTGACCTGCCCTCTGATTTTGCTATTAGCCCAATTTTTAACATTGAAGATCTTACGGAGTTCAAGGGTGATGTCGACAACATTTCTACACAACCAGTTCCAGCCGTTACACCAGCACCACGAGTCCCAGAAAATACAGCACCACGAGATGAAATTGCTGCAATTCTTGACCACCAGTTCGTAACCACTCATCGAGGGGGTTATTATAAATTCCTAGTGCAATGGAAAAACCGTCCAAAATCTGATTCTGTCTGGTTACAAGCTTCAGAGATCAAACGTTTGCATCCACAACTCTTTACAGAATACACCAGTCAATACTTGCCGGAGTCAAGTTCTTCAGGAGACCTGGCAATTGATGCAAATCAGGAAAGGAATGCAGATCAGGAAAAGAATGCAGATCAGGAAATTCCCATAGTGCCGTGACCAAAGCTGGAGCTGCTGCAAAATTGACTTTTTTTTATTGTTATTGTCTTTCAGTTAATTACTATTTTCCAAAGTTAGAACAGGAAATCAATTCTGTTATGATTTCCTAGTTATTTACGTTTCTAAGTTAGAAGTTTCTTTCCTAGTTAAAACAGGGGACTACATTACTATTTAAAGGTTGATGAATAATACAGAAGGCAACTTTTTGGCCAACCTTTTGATTCTACAATTGAATTATTACTTGGAGTGATTCCAGCACATAGAGAGATTCTGTGTTTTGTCTCTGTTTTAGTGATCAGCGTGAGGCTTCCTAAGACAGTGACACCACCTAATTTTACACATAATTTTCATTAAAAGCCTAACTTGGTTCAGCTTGAGCTTGATAAAAGCTCTCATGGCCGTTGGATAAGACCACCCCACTAAAAGCACACAACCATACAATTTCCCATAATCAAAGAGAAGGCCAGCTACTTTCATGTCTTCTCTGTAAATTCTTCCATAATTTTCTCTCCTTCTCAATCAAAAGCATTTATATCTACACCACTTCTCGCTATAATTGACTTGATTAAGTGCACATTAACAATTTCTTATATATCATATGAACCTAATAATTATATTAGTGTTTTAATGGTAATATTAACAATTTCTTTCCAAATCATTATCTACGAACCTAATATGCATAGTTTTTTTAGAAAATAATTTCTTATGAATATTCAATACTAAACAAAATATCTATTTTTTGTATATTTTTATATAATTTGTCTCAAGTTTTGTTAATAGATCAGTGTCAAAATTATCAATTTATTATTATTTTTAATATAACTTGAATTTATGATAATTTCTTATTTGAAAAAAAAATGCCTTTAATAGAAAGAATTTCAAAAAAATAATGAATTAATAATTGAAAATGGTGTTGATTAAAGAGAAACATCTATCACTTTCATTTTGCATGCATATATATATATATATATAAAATGGAAAATGGTGCATTTTTTCGGGCAGTGACTTGTGTCCGTGGAAATTACAATTCTTCAACACGTCTAAAAATTCCAGCATTTCACTTCAACAATTAACTATTCATTGTTTGATTGTTGCGACGCGTGACATTTCATTTTATTCATGTCAACATCCAAGTCTTGCGATACAACCAAAAAAGTCCTCAACCGGAAACTACCCACATTAATCATTACCAAAGTGTGCTGTCGATCATGAACTACCCACATTAATCCTGCCGCCCCCCCCTCATTTGTTTAGATCCTCGAAAAGTGTTATCTTTGCTTGACTCGAAATGGCTGCTGGGAAATACCAAGAATCCTCCTCTTCACGGTTTTCTAACTGTAAACATCAAGTGTTCTTGAGTTTTAGAGGTAATGACACCCGCAAGAACTTTACCGATCACCTCTACACGGCCCTAGTCCAGGCAGGGATTCACACATTTAGAGATGATGATGAGATTCAGAGAGGACAGAATATAGAGTTGGAGATCCAGAAAGCAATACAACAATCAAAAATATCGATAATCGTGTTCTCCAAAGACTATGCTTGTTCGAGATGGTGCCTCGATGAACTTGTGATGATCATGGAACGTAAGAGGACTGCTAACTCCATAGTGTTGCCCATATTCTATGATGTGGATCCATCCCAAGTCAGAAACAAAACAGGGAGCTACGCTGACGCATTTGTCGAACATGAAAAGCGTTTCAATGGGGAGATGGAGCGGGTGAATGGGTGGAGGATTGCTTTGAAGGAAGTTGCAGATTTGGGAGGAATGGTTTTAGGAGATGGGTAAGTTGTGTCTCTTAATGAAACTACACATGGCATAAGACTAGAATGCTGGTGGCTGTGAACAATTTTTCGGAGAACATATAAAATGATTTCTTCTTTGTTACGTAATTAATTTTACCCCCAAATTTAACTACCAATGACTGGTGCACGCAGCCTGCTTTAATTTCTTAGCTAATTACTATTTATGTTGAAGAATTTGGTTCCAACTGCTAAAAATTAGTGATAAGTTTTTTTTTTTATTAATGTCAGTCATTTAATTCCATCATTTAGTGATGTGTTTTGATTGTTCTTTTCTACTTCTAGTTTAAATCTTATCTATGATAAGATTAGTTTAAAAGTTTGTGTTTGATTAGAGTTCTTCTTGTAATGCTTTGATTTCTTCTATAAATACAATTAGAGGGATGACAAGAAAAAATAGATATTGGGTTTTTACCCCTTGGTCTCTTTGTTCTTTAGCTAAGGGCTGAAATATTTCAATTAATTCTTAGCTAAGGGCTAGAATTTTTCAATTGAATTAGTGGGCACCTCTACATTCCAACATTTGGTATCAGAGTTTTTTCCAATTTTCCAACAATTGGTATCAGAGTTTTTTTCAATTTTCCAACAAATGGTATCAGAGCTATTAGGATCTTTGAAGGGATTGTGTGAAACACGAGAGATTAAAAGTGAGGTTTTAAGGGAAATCAAAGCTAAGGGCTTTGAAGGGTTTAAAAGTGAGGTTTTAAGGGAAATCAAAGCTAAGGGCTTTGAAGGTTTTTGTGAGGTAAAAACCGAGAGTGTGAGCAGAGTATTATTTCAATGGAATCGATCACAAGTTTTCCTGTCAAATCACCATCATTCAAAGGTTTGAATTATGGTATTAGGGCTGTAAAAATGGAGATATACTTGAAAACTTTCGATTTATGGGAGATAGTGGAGAGTGACAATCAACTCCCCCAGAGAGACAAATTTAAAGAGCTAAAGGAGAAGATAGATATGTGCAGCCTTCGAACCAAGGAGGAGTGTTGAAGAATTTGGTACCAATTCTGCTACAAATTAGTGATAAGTTTTTTTTTTATTAATGTTAGTCATTTAATTCCATCATTTAGTGATGTGTTTTGATTGTTCTTTTCTACTTCTAGTTTAAATCTTATCTATGATAAGATTAGTTTAAGAGTTTGTGTTTGATTAGAGTTCTTATTGTAATGCTTTGATTTCTTCTATAAATACAATTAGAGGGATGACAAGAAAAAATAGATATTGGATTTTTATCCCTTGGCCTCTTTGTTCTTTAGCTAAGGGCTGAAATATTTCAATTAATTCTTAGCTAAGGGCTGGAATTTTTCAATTGAATTAGTGGGCACCTCTACATTCCAACATTTGGTATCAGAGTTTTTTCCAATTTTCCAACAATTTATTTCTATTCCTGAATTATAGAGAGACTACTAATTATTTTACATTGTATTTTACTTTCCGATGTAGGTACGAGGCACAGTTTGTCCAATCTATTGTGGAGAAGGTCTCAAAGAATTTGGATCGAAAAGTATTCCATGTCCCATTTCATTTCGTTGGAAGACATTCTCTAATACACTATATCAACTCATGGTTGCAAGATAGGTCCCACGGTGCGGCCATAGCTTTCCTCTATGGAATTGGTGGAGTTGGAAAGACAGCCATAGCGAAGAGTGTTTACAACCAGAACTTCTATAAATTTGAAGGAAACAGCTTTCTAACAAATTTTAGAGAAAGGTCAAAAGAATTCAAGGGTATAGTTTGCCTACAGAGGCAACTTCTTTCCGACATCCTAAAAAAGACAGTTGATGAGATAAACGATGTTGATGAAGGAATTCTGAAGATTAAGGATGCCTTATGTTGCAGAAGAACTCTTATTGTTCTTGATGATGTGGACGAAAGGGGGCAGTTCAATGCAATCGTTGGCATGCAAAATTGGCTCTGTGAAGGAAGTAAAATCATTGTAACAACCAGAAATAAGAGTCTGATTTCAGCTAATAATGATATTGAATGGGTCAAGTGCAAAGTTGAGCCTCTAGATAACGTAAAATCACTTGAGCTTTTCAGTTGGAATGCCTTTGGACAAGCTTACCCTGTTGAAGGTTTTGTGGAGGACTCTTGGAGAATAGTTCGTCATTGTAATGGACTTCCATTGGCCCTTCGTGTTATTGGTTCTTCATTATCTGGTAAGAGTAGAGAAGTGTGGGAGAGTGCATTACAAGAAATGGAAGTGATTCCAAATTGTGAAGTTCAAAAGGTTCTTCGAATAAGTTACGACTCTCTTGATGATGATTACCAAAAAAACTTATTCCTTGATATGGCTTGTTTCTTCAACGGGATGGATTACAACTATGCTATTAAGATACTAGATGGGCTCGGTGTAGGTGCAAGATTCAGGATTGACAATCTCATCGATAGATGTCTGGTAGAAATTGTTGAAATCAACAATGATAAGAGATTGTGGATGCATCAACTCGTAAGAGATATGGGAAGGGAAATCGCTCGTCAAGAATCACCCAAGTGTCAAAGAATATGGCATCACATGGAAGCCTTTACAGTTTTGAAAGAAACAAGTGTAAGTACCTGATTTTGTTTTCTTATTTGATGGTGTATATATGGCTTTTACTATATATATTGAAAGAAACTACTGTAAGTACCTGATCATTTTGTTTATTCTTTTCTCATGTAATTTTAATATTTTTGAAGCAGGATGCTGAAAAATTGCGTGGCCTTACCCTTGATATGCGTGCATTAATGGAAGATAATTGTACCGAAGTTATCTGTGGTGATTCAATGGTTCACGACAAGCATAACTTCTTTCAACATTATCGTCTTCCTGCGTTTCCCTCTCGGAAATGGCTTTCTGACCTTTTCTTCGGGGAACAAGTACAGATCAGTCACGCAAGTTTGTTACCCGTCCTCAGCACGGATGCTTTGAGAAATATGCGGAATGTTAAATTTCTCCAACTAAATTACATGAAGTTCTATGGAAGTTATGAACACTTCCCTAAGAATCTGATATGGTTATGCTGGCATGGATTCTCTTTGAGATCCATACCGAAGCACTTATGCTTGGAGAAGCTTGTGGTTCTTGATCTATCCAGAAGCTGTCTAGTTGATGCTTGGAAAGGCAAATTGGTAAGTATCTAGTCTCTCTCCATAGCTATCTCTCTCATTTTCAGTTGATAACAACTAAATTCGAGAGTTTTTGCAGTCTCTTCCAAAATTGAAAATACTTGATTTGCGTCACTCGCATGGCCTCATTAGAACCCCAGACTTGTCACGTATCCCACGACTTGAAAATCTAATACTTGAAGACTGCATCCATTTGGTTCAGATTCATGAATCTATTGGAGATTTACGTTGTCTCGTGATGTTAAATCTGAAGAATTGTAAGAGTCTCGTGGAGCTTCCTGAAGAAGTGAGTGGGTTGAATTCACTTCAAGAGCTTTATTTAAATGGTTGTTCAAATCTTGAAAGCTTGAATTTTGAGTTAGAGAATCATCAGGGACACAGGTTGCTTCAAAGTGCTGCTAGTACACCATCCATAATCACATTTTTGTCGTTGAAGCTATTCTTTCCTTCTAGGTTTTCAGCAAGAAAAGCTCCCAGATTTACATTGCCACACTCCTTGACAACACTAGATTTAAGTGGAACTCCAATTCGTTTTCTTCCAGAAAGCATTAAGGACCTCAGTCCACTCGTAGCCCTGACTTTGAGAAATTGCAAAATGCTTCAGACACTCCCAGAGCTTCCATCCAATTTGTCCTCGTTAGATGTGTCTAGTAGTTACTCACTGCAAAATGTTCCAAATCTGATCCCTTGGACTGTAGTATATGATTGTGATCAATTAGCTGACATCCAAGATTGGATGAAGCTAGAATTAATCCAAAAGGCCGACTCACACATGTTCAGAATATTGGAATCGGTGAACGCTCAAATACAGCCATGCGTATTTCAGGTCCTCCCACACCCATTTTACTGTATTTCAAATCTACATTTGTGTACTTCTCCTGGAATATTTTTCCTTTGCTCATTTTATCATCGACTTCGTTTTGATGGTACAGGTAACAGTTGCTAAGGGCGTGTTCAACGTTGGCGTAACTGATGAAGATGGGATGGTTAAGTTTTATGAGGAGGAGGAAAAGGAGTGGATAATTCAGAAAGAGTTCGTAGGCCACCTCTCATTCCAAATAGCCTCACCTGCTGCGCACCGGATATGTGCCTTTAATCTATTCACAAGGTTTTGCACCACGCCAGAAACCCTTCTCTGTGGTTCTATTTATCTTGAAATCAGAAACAATACCAGTGGTCGATCCTTGTTCTGTCCCGCCTCTTTCTTTCCGGGTGGTTACAAGCATGGGAATACTGTAATCCAATCGCTGAGCCACTGGAAATTAGGGGGCGATGATCCTACATTTAATAATGGGGATGACGTGAGTATTTCTGTGCTTCCACTTGATCCAACTATTCAAATAATGATGGTTGGTATCCGATGGTTGCATGAAGAGGAAGGAAATGGTGATGATGATAAAATCCAATCAAATAATAAAGTTGTCGCATCCCAATGCAGTAGCTCATCAAACAGGGAAGTTATCGCCACTCACAACAGTAGCGATGATGATGTAGAAATAGCTTCTCGTATTTTTAGGAATTATTCCTGTTCTGCACACTATAATCCTGGCAACTTGGGAGTATGTTCGTGGTTATTTGAAAAGAAAGGTGAGAGGGTATATATAATTTATTATATTTTAAAGCAATTAGATATTCAAGGCTTCCTCACAAACTTCAGGTCATCATCTAGTCTTTCCTTTCCATGAGCTGAGCTCCGAAAGAAATTATATATTAGCCTTTTTCAGAGATGAGTTTTTTATCTTTTATTTTTGTTCTTCTCATTTGATATTGACGAGTTCTGTGCTTATTTTTCTCGACAGGGATAATGGGAAAAAAAGGGAGGCGTCTTTGTTTAGCCTCTTGGATGGTTGATTTCGCTGTAAGTGATAGGGGTTGATTCTTTCGAAATGCGGAGGAGATCAGCGAGCAACAGGTTCTCTGATCATGACACATTTGTCTTCACTCAGGTCTGTATTTTCTGGGTCGTCTTCTCCTTTTGTTTTCTTTTTTGGCATTTCAACTTATTTTCAAAGCCTTTTTAGGATTATTATATAATGAGATATTCTTTTGGATGAGATTATATTAGATTAATTCATTTTCCATGGCTCGAAATGGTTTATTTTCAACATTTTTTTTTTGCTGTAAGAACAAATCATGGTCATTGTGTTTTGGGGTGTTGGTTTTTGGTTTTCGATAGATGACCTGCTTTAATTATTTTTAAGGCTGTTTAGAAAAAAAGATATGTGATACAACACACAGTAGCCAAGTGACATGGAGAATGGTCATGTACGGGGAGGGATGCAAAGTTGTGTTGAAATTTCTGGACTCCAAGACTGTTGAAAGGTAGAAGAGTGAAGGCTGAAGTCCACGACATCTAAAGGATGAAGATTGAGGAGATCACAACAAGGCGTTAGAGTTAGATTATAATTTATCTAGCATGTTTTTCTTTCCTAAATAAGATCAAATGTTTGATCAAGTGTTTTAGTCTAAATACAATTTCAATTCTAGCTTAGAAGTAAGAAACATAAGAAGTTGTAAACACATTAGAACTCTTATGTAATCCTACAAGTTTTTCATTATAAATAAAGAAAAAAGGATGACAATAACCTCACCTTGATTCTGCCCCTTATAGCTGAAAGTGTGTTCATCAATGTTCTTCAGTTTCGTCCAAAATTCCAAAATTTAATTTGCACAGTAGCTGTTCTTGAATTAATAAAACAACAGTGTTGACTTTTGTTGACTTTTTCGAGATTTTCAAATCCAACAAGTTGGTGATGGCTCTGGAAAAAATACCTCATAAAGCCGATCCTTTCATCAATCCATCCATTCCAATAACCCTCTCAGCCTCGCCTCCATCAACAGTTCAATCTTTCCTGAGCCATACTATCTTGCTCGCGCAGAGTTTATAATACACACAAAATGAAGTTCCTCAAGCTAATCTTCCTACCTACTATGCTCATTTCTCTCTTATCTATTACTACTCTTTCTGCCATACCGACTCAAGATGTTTCATTCCCTGGTCACTTCGATTATGAAGACAAGGCAAACTCTGACCCTCCTCGGCAAACAATTTCATCTCTGAGAGGGACGAGCCGCTTTCTAGCCCAGAGTCAGGCTTTCATGACATGTGACAAGAACCCTAGGGTTTGTCGAGCTCAGGGAAACCCTGGTCCAGATTGCTGCAAGAAGATGTGTGTGAATAAAACAACAGACAGGTTTAACCGTGGGAAGTGTGGTAAGAAGTGTAAATACACAGAGATTTGCTGCGGAGGTCAATGTGTGAATCCAATGTATAGCAAGAAGCATTGTGGAGGCTGCAACAACAAGTGCAAGAAAGGGAGTGCATGTCAGTATGGGATGTGTAGTTACGCATAAAAATGCATGGTGCCTTGCATGCATGCGTGTTCTTATGTATTCGATATATATATGGGACCAAACGATTAGACATTTGTTTTAATTATGTTAATAACGAAATATTTTGTGTGAGGAATAAAGGCAAACCATCGTCCAATCATAAGGTTTGCCATGATGTAAGAAGGGACATACCTTTAAGTCTTGATTTGTTTTATG
Organism: Salix brachista; assembly: GCA_009078335.1. Lineage (NCBI taxonomy): Eukaryota > Viridiplantae > Streptophyta > Magnoliopsida > Malpighiales > Salicaceae > Salix > Salix brachista. The sequence continues at coordinate 721,488 of CM018582.1, forward strand.
TGAATTGTTCTTAATAAAGTTTATCTTTACTCTATTTCTTTTTCTAGTTTTTAGTAAACTTGTTTTTATTTCTTTCTTTATTAGAAACAATGTTACTACCAATTATTGTTTTGGCATCTCTGGAATAGAATGCATCAAATCTCATCAGCGGGACATGGCAAAAGGCAAGTTCCAGCGAAGTGCATTAATGGTGCTATTTTACGGTATTTTATACGGTATTGATTAATAGTTCCAGCCGAAACTATTAATTGGTAGTGCATTCTATTTTATCCTTATATATATATATATATATATAGGCCAAATACAAGGAGAAAAAAATGTCTACCCTCTATTTTATCCTTATTTGTCTCTCCATTGTTTTGAGTTTCAAGTTTAGAATTTAGTGATAGATCCATCCGTGGGCTAATTATCCGTGGATTGATCCAGTGTAGTATAGAATTGGGCCAAGATCCAATAAGAAAATAAAATGAAATAAACCATTGGCCATGTCGAGCTAAAGGCTGAAGACGACAATCAAATTTTATGGTAATTAAATTAGAGAAAGAGGTAAATGAGCTCCAAATTAAAGATATAATAATACATCTATCGTTAAACATTACCATTTGCACACAAATTTCGAACATTTTCTGCATGCTCGCTAATTTGTCCAATAGGTCATCCATGTAATAAAAATTATTCTTTTCAACAAACAAGTGAGGGATAAGAAAATGATTGCATCACTTCCGTGAACACATCTTAAAGGAAGAATATGATTTGGACCATGAATTTATGTTTTTAATCATGCCCTTAAGCAATTAATTTTGATTTTATTTGGTTTTCAATTCTTAGATAACTTTTGATTTATTTTTTATTTTTTACTAATTCTTTGATATTTTTTCAATTTAGTTTTAGATTTCGTCCCATCAAGTTAGGGAGAAAAAAAATAAATGAGATGACTTGACATACTAGGTTAGTGCATTTTATCGGAAATAAATGGGTCGAGCTGTAAATTTAGCATGTTAACCGGGTTGATTAAAATCTATTTAATATGGTGTCATTTTATTATGTCAATTCTTTAACATTTTTCATTCTTTAGAGGTTCATTGAGCCAAAGATTACAGCAACAATGAACTAAATGATCTTTAAGAGCTAGATTGGATTTTGAATGGGGGAAATCGGGTCACAAATTTGTTTATGTCGGCTACGTGAAAGAAATTGATGGATAGTAATAAAGAGGAGACTGACCTAATTTTACACAAATTTTCATTAAAGGCCTAACTTGGTTCAGCTTGAGTTTGATAAGAGCTCTCATGGCCGTTGGATAAGACCACCCCACTAAAAGCACACAACTTGAGAAACCATGCAATTTCCCATAATCAAAGAGAAGGCCACCTACTTTCATTTCTTCTCTATAAATTCCTCCATATTTTTCTCTCCTTCTCTCCTTCTCTCCTTCTCCATAATTATATTAGTGTTTTAATTGTAATATTAACAATTTGCTTCCAAATCATTATATACAACCTAACCAAAAGAAAATTGAGAAAAATAATGAAGTCCTTTCATGGAATGTGCTACATTATAGGAAATACGAGTCATTAGCCCGCGCTTTGTCGCAGGGAGAATTTTTCTCCATATTTTTCTCTCCTTCTCAATCCAAAGCATTTACATCTACACCACCCTCCTTGATTAATCCTTTTGATCACCACTTCAAGCTATAATTTACTTGATTAAGTGCACATTAACAATTTCTTATATATCACATGAACCTAATAATTATATTAGTGTTTTAATGGTAATATTAACAATTTCTTTCCAAATCATTATATACGAACCTAATATGCATATTGTTTTTAGAAAATAATCACTTATGGATATTCAATGCTAAACAAAATATCTATTTTTTGTATATTTTATATAATGTTTCTCAAGTTTTTTTTAATAGATCAATGTCAAAATTATTAATTTATTATTTTTATTATAACTTGAATTTAATATTACCACAATTTCTTATTTGAAAAAAAAGCCTTTAATAGAAAGAATTTCAAAAAATAATGCATTAATAATTGAAAATGGTGTTAATTAAAGAGAAACATTTATCACTTTCAGCTTGCATGCAATAAACAACAAATATATATATATATATATATATATATATATATATATATATATATATATATATATATATATATAAAGAATAAAACTCTACCCAAGTCGACTTTGGTTAATTTGTCAAACCTGCAACCTATGTCATGAGATTAGAATAACCCAATAAAAATAAATTTTTAAAGAAACATATGAAATCTAATTTGTAACTAACTAAATATTGAATGATGAGATTGAAAATAAAGTAAATAAAACAAACGATTCGGGTCAATCTAAGCTAATACGTTAAATCTGTAATGTGAGTAGTGAGACTGAAATAACTTTATAAAAATAATTATAATAAATTATGAAGCTTCATTTCCAATATATCCCATATTGAAGGTTGATATAATTAAATAAAAAATTATAGATTAAAATAACTCTATATATATAAATTGAAAAAAAAAACTCAATTTATCAGGATAACTCTAGAAAAACAAAAAGAAATATAAAATCTAATTTCCAACCAACCCAATATTCAATCATAAAATTTATCGAATAAAAAAAAGTACAAAAAAAAGAAGAATGGAGTCAACTCCATTTAGTGTAGTAAACTTGCGACCTGGATTATAAGATTAAGATAACACTATAAAAAAAGCAAATAGAAAAACTACAAAGCTCTACTTCCAACAGTTTTAAATTGAAGGTTCAAATTGAAAAAAAACACTAAATTTCACAATAATGGTATAAAACCTAAAAAAAAGAAAATTGAGAAAAATAATGAAGTATTTTCATGGAATGTGCTATATTATAGGAAATATTGTACTTACCTTGTATAGAGCTATTTTATGTACTATGAAGTAGGAAGAGATGCGAGCAAAATGATTTCACACTTGTTGACTTATTATAGTTCAATATAGGGTTGGTTGGAAATTAGATTTTATATTAAGATATTTGTAATTGATTTTAGAGATTAATTAATAATATAGAATGTGTTTTGCAATTTAATTTAGATGTTTAATATTATTCAATGTCAAATGTTTTGTTCCAAATAAACATGTATAAGAAACCATGTTTGCCTTCTTTAAAAAGAAGAAGTTAATTACTTTAGTAAAGAAATATTAATGGACAATAGTAGATTATTTCTTAATTAATTTCCTTCCCTTATTATCATGCCAAATAGTTAGCTTTACTAACCCAATAGAAATAAATTTAAAAAAATATATATGAAATCTAATTTGTAACTAATTAAATATTGAACGATGAGATTGAAAATAAAATAAAAAAAACTCGTGTCAATCTAAGCTAATATGTTAAATTTGTAATGTGAGTCGTGAGACCGATATAACTTTATAAAAAATAGTAATCATAAATTATGAAACTTCATTTCCAATATATCAAATATTGAAGGTTGATATAAATAAAAACAAATACAGAAAAATAACACAATAGAAGTAAATTGAAAAAAAAAAAAAACTATATATGAACATAGTTCACCTAAGTTAACAGATCAAACCTGTGATCTAAATTATAAAATCAGGATAACCCTATAAAAAAAAGGAAATATAAAATATAATTTCCAACCAACCCGATATTAAATCATAAAATTTATAGAATAAAAAAATGCATAAAAAAAAGAATGGAGCCAATTCAATTTAGTCTATTAAACTTGCGACCTAGATTATAAGATTATGATAACACTATAAAAAGAAAATAGAAAAATTACAAAGCTCTACTTCCCACATATTTAAATTGAAGATTCAAATTGAAAAAAAAAAAAACAAATTTATAATACCGGTATGCAACCTAACAAAAAGAAAATTGAGAAAAATAATGAAGTACTTTGAAATATTGTACTTACCTTGTATAGAGTTATTTTATGTAATATGAAGTAGGAAGAGATACGAGCAAATTGATTTCATATTTGTTGACTTATTATCGTTTAATATTGGGTTGGTTGGAAATTAGATTTTATATTAAGATATTTGTAATTGATTTTAGGGATTAATTAATAATATAGAATGTGTTTTGCAATTTAATTTAGATGTTAAATATTATTCAATGTCAAATGTTTTGTTCTAAATAAATTTGTATTAGAAACCATGTTTGCCTTCTTTAAAAAGAAGAAGTCAATTAATTTAGTAAAGAAATATTAATGGACAATAGTAGTTTATTTCTTAATTAATTCCATTTCATTTGTTAAGGAATTATCTCACCTAAAAGTTTAAATTTATAGGTAAAGTCCTAGAATATAATTTATATTATTCTCTAATACACTTTCTCAAGTGAAAATATTTTGGGTTTGAGCTAGCCTTACTAACCATCGGGAATTTACTTTCTAACTTGTTTCTTACTTCGAGATGTCGACCAATTCTAACTTGATTCTTGCTTCAGGATTTCAATGCCCATGAATTTCTGGAATTTATTTTCCTAACTCGTTTCATGCTTCAGGATGTCAACAGCCATCAATCCTGTGGTATTTATTTTCGAACTTGTTTCTTACTTCAGCATGTGAATGGCCATCAACTTCTGGAATATAGTTTTCTAACTTGTTTCTTACTTCAGGATGTCAATAGCCGTCAACTCCTGGCACCAAAATTTTCTAGGCATTCCCACTTCCTGCTTCCAATTTGGTTCAAGGACCATTAATTAGCCATGCAAAAATTCAGAGTGCATTTCTCGGGCAGTGACTTGTGTTCTTGATACTATATTACCTGTACTTGAATTTTATAAAATATAAAGGAGTAATAAAATTCAAACTCATAATCACATAATCATTAGATCAAATAAACTCTAATACTATATTATATAATTATTTTATTTAAAAACTTAAATAATTAAATAAAATTTCATAATATAATTAATATTATTATCTTAAAATTCAACGCGTCAAGAATTCCCAGGGTGCTTTGCATTTCACTTCAACATTCAACGCGTCAAGATACCATTGGGTCAAATTCATGTTGGATTGTTGCGATGCGTGACATTTCATTTTATCCATGTCAACATCCTAGTCTTGCAGAATCAACCAAAAAAGTCCTCAAGCGGAAACGTTCCGTACCACAGCTAGGGCAGTATATAATTGATGTGCTGTCGATCTTGAACTATCCACATTAATCCTGCAGCTTGTTATCCCCCCACATTTGTTCAGATCCTTGAAAATTTTTCTCTTCGCTAGACCCGAAATGGCTGCTGGGAAATACCAAGAGTCCTCCTCTTCACGGTTTTCTAGCTGTAAACATCAAGTGTTCTTGAGTTTTAGAGGGAGTGACACCCGCAAGAACTTTACCGATCACCTCTACACGGCCCTAGTCCAAGCTGGGATTCACACATTTAGAGATGATGATGAGATTCAGAGAGGACACAATATATTGCTGGAGATCCAGAAAGCAATACAGCAATCAAAAATATCGATAATCGTGCTCTCCAAAGACTATGCTTGGTCGAGATGGTGCCTCGATGAACTTGTGATGATCATGGAACGTAAGAGGACTGCTAACTCCATGGTGTTGCCCATATTCTATGATGTGGATCCATCCCAAGTAAGTAACAAAACAGGGACCTTCGCTGACGCATTTGTCGAGCATGAAAAGCGCTTCAAGGGGGAGATGGAGCGGGTGAATGGGTGGAGGATTGCTTTGAAGGAAGTTGCAGATTTGGGAGGAATGGTTTTAGGAGATGGGTAAGCTGTATTTCTTAATGCAACTACACATGGCATAAGACTAGAATGCTGGTTGTGAACTATTTTTCGGAGAACATATAAGAAAAACAAAATAAAAGACTTGTGATTTCTTCTTTGTTACATGATTTTTTTTACCCCCAAATTTAACTACCTGCTTTAATTTCTTAGCTAAATATTGTTTATTTCTATTCCTTACTAATTATCGTACATTGTATTTTACTTTCTAATGTAGGTACGAGGCTCAGTTTGTCCAATCTATTGTGGAGAAGGTCTCAAAGAATTTGGATCGAAAAGTATTCCATGTCCCCCTTCATTTCGTTGGAAGAGATTCTCTAATACAGTATATCAACTCATGGTTGCAAGATAGGTCCCACGGTGCGGCCACAGCTCTACTCTATGGAATTGGTGGAGTTGGAAAGACAGCCATAGCGAAGAGTGTTTACAACCAGAACTTTTATAAATTTGAAGGAAACAGCTTTCTATCAAATTTTAGAGAAAGGTCAAAAGAATTCAAGGGTGTAGTTTGCCTACAGAGGCAGCTTCTTTCCGACATCCTAAAAAAGACTGTTGATGAGATAAACGATGTTGATGAAGGAATTCTGAAGATTAAGGATGCATTATGCTGCAGAAGAACTCTTATTGTTCTTGATGATGTGGACGAAAGGGAACAGTTCAATGCAATCGTTGGCATGCAAAATTGGCTCTGTGAAGGAAGTAAAATCATTGTAACAACCAGAAATAAGAGTCTGGTTTCAGCTAATGATATTGAATGGGTCAAGTGCAAAGTTGAGCCTCTAGATAACGTAAAATCACTTGAGCTTTTCAGTTGGCATGCCTTTGGACAAGCTTACCCTGTTGAAGGTTTTGCAGAGGACTCCGGGAGAATAGTTCATCATTGTAATGGCCTTCCATTGGCCCTTCGAGTTATTGGTTCTTCATTATCTGGTAAGAGTAGAGAAGTGTGGGAGAGTGCATTACAGGAAATGGAAGTGATTCCAAATTGTGAAGTTCTAAAGGTTCTTCGAATAAGTTACGACTCTCTTGATGATGATTACCAGAAAAACTTATTCCTTGATATGGCTTGTTTCTTCAATGGGATGGATTACAATTATGCTGTTAAGATACTAGATGGGCTCGGTGTAGGTGCAAGATTCAGGATTGACAATCTCATCGATAGATGTCTGGTAGAAATTGTTGAAATCACCAATAATAAGAGATTGTGGATGCATCAACTCGTAAGAGAGATGGGAAGGGAAATCGCTCGTCAGGAATCACCCAAGTGTCAAAGAATATGGCATCACATGGAAGCTTTAACAGTTTTGAAAGAAACAAGTGTAAGTACCTCATTTTGTTTTCTTATTTGCATGGTGTATATATTGAAAGAAACATCTGTAAGTACCTCATTTTGTTTATTCTTTTACTTTCTTTTCTCATGTAATTTTAATATTTTTGAAGCAGGATGCTGAAAAATTGCGTGGCCTTACCCTTGATATGCGTGCATTAATGGAAGATAATTTTACCGAAGTTATCTGTGGTGATTCAATGGTTCACAACAAGCATAACTTCTTTCAACGTTATCGTCTTCCTGCGTTTCCATCTCGGGAATGGCTTTCTGACTGTTACCCGTCCTCAGCACGGATGCTTTGAGAAATATGCGGAATGTAAAATTTCTCCAACTAAATTACATGAAGTTCTATGGAAGTTATGAACACTTCCCTAAGAATCTTATATGGTTATGTTGGCATGGATTCTCTTTAAGATCCTTACCGAAGCACTTATGCTTGGAAAAGGTTGTGGTTCTTGATCTATCCAGAAGCTGTCTAGTTGATGCTTGGAAAGGCAAACTGGTATATTTCTAGTCTCTGTCCATAGCTATCTTTCTCATTTTCAGTTGATTACAACTAAATTTGAGTGTTTTTGCAGTCCCTTCCAAAATTGAAAATACTTGATCTGCGTCACTCACATGGTCTCATTAGAACCCCAGACTTGTCAGGTATCCCACGACTTGAAAATCTAATACTTGAAGACTGCATCCATTTGGTTCAGATTCATGAATCTATTGGAGATTTACGTTCTCTCGTGATGTTAAATCTGAAGAATTGTAAGAGTCTCGTGGAGCTTCCCGAAGAATTGTGTGGCTTGAATTCACTTAAAGAGCTTTATTTAAATGGTTGTTCAAATCTTGAAAGCTTGAATTTTCAGCTAGAGAATCATCAGGGAAACAGGTTTCTTGAAAGTGATGCATGTGCTGCTAGTACACCATCCATAATCAGATCCTTGTCGTTGAAGCTATTGTTTCCTTCTAGGTTTTCAGCAAGAAAAGCTCCCAGATTTACATTGCCACACTCCTTGACGAGACTAGATTTAAGTGGAACTCCAATTCGTTTTCTTCCAGAAAGCATTAAGGACCTCAGTCCACTCGTAGCCCTGACTTTGAGAAATTGCCAAATGCTTCAGACACTCCCAGAGCTTCCATCCAATTTGTCCTCGTTAGATGTGTCTAGTAGTTATTCACTGCAAAGAGTTCCAAATCTAATCCCTTGGACTGTAGTATATGATTGTGATCAATTAGCTGACATCCAAGATTGGGTGAAGCTAGAATTAATCCAAAAGGCGGACTCACACATGTTCAGAATATTGGAATCGATGAACGCTCATATACAGCCATGGATATTTCAGGTCCTCCCACACCCATTTTACTTTATTTCAAATCTAGTACTTCTCCTGGAATACTTTTCCTTTGCTCATTTTATCATCGACTTCGTTTTTTATGGTACAGGTAACAGCTTTTAAGGGCGTGTTCAACGTTGCCGTATCTGATGAAGATGGGATGGTTAAGTTTTATGAGGAGGAGGAAGAGGAGTGGATAATTCAGAAAGAGTTCGTAGGCCACCTCTCATTCCAAATAGCCTCACCTGCTGCGCACCGGATATGTGCCTTTAATCTATTCACAAGGTTTCGCACCACGCGGGAAACCCGTCTCCGTGGTTCTGTTAATATCGAAATCAGAAACAATACCAGTGGTCGATCCTTGTTCTGTCCCGCCTCTTTCTTTCCGAGTGGTTACAGGCATGGGAATGGTGTAATCCAGTCGCTGAGCCACTGGAAATTAGGGGGTGATGATCCTGCATTCGATAATGGTGATGACGTGAGTATTTCTGTGCTTCCACTTGATCCAACTACTCAAATAATGATGGTTGGTATACCATTCGATAGGATACGTATCCTATGGTTGCATGAAGAGGAAGGAAAAGGAAATGGTGATGGCGATAAAATCCAATCAAATAATAAAGTTGTCACATCCCAATGTAGCAGCTCATCAAACAGGGAAGTTAGCGCCACTCACAACAGTAGCGATGTTGATGATGATGTACATCTAGCCAAAGCAGAAATAGCTTCTCGTATTCAGGAATTATTCCTGTTCTGCACGCTATAATCCTGGCAACTTGGAAGTTAGTTCGTGGTTATTTGAAAAGAAAGGTGAGAGGGTATTAATAATTTATTATATTTTAATGCAATATGGTACTATATTTTAAAGCTTAAATATTCAAGGCTGCCTCACAAACTTCATGTCATCATCTAGTCTTTCCTTTCCATGAGCTGAGCTCCAAAAGAAATTATATTGTAGCCTTTTTCAGAGATGAGTTTTTTGTTTTTTTTATTGTAACCACTGCTGATTAATCTCTGTATTTTTTATCTTTTATTTTTTTTCTTGTCATTTGATATCGATGAGTTTTGTGCTTATTTTTCTCGACAGGGATTATAGAAAAACAAGAGATGCGTATTTTTTTTAGCCTCTTGCATGTTTGATTCTGCTGTAAGAGATAGGGGTTGATTCTTTCGAAATGCGGAGGAGATGAGTGAGCAACGGGTTCTCTGATCACGACACATTTGTCTTCACTCAGGTCTGTATTTTTCTGGGTTGTCTCCTTCTTTTCTTTTCTTTTTTGGCATTTCAACTTATTTTCAAAGCCTCTTTAGGATTATTATATAATGAAATATTCTTTTGGATGAGATTATATTTTCAAATCTTCTCCTTTGTTTCCTCTTTTTTCTTCTTCTCTCCTCTCTGTTATTTTTCTCTTATCTGTTCGTTCTCTCCTCTGCTCGTAAAATCTTTCTCTCTTTCTTTTATTGAATTTTTCTCCCCCCCTCTTTCTCTCCTTTATGCTCATCCTTTTATAAGCAATGCAGAGGTTACCGTTGCAAGCAACGGTGGGCTATCTCCTGCGGCAGTAGGCGTGCTGGTGGCGGCGGCAGGTGGCCTGTCGACGGTGGGTGTAGTGGCTTGTCAGCGGTGGGTGTCAGCAGGTGCAGTGGCTGGTCGGCAGCAGGTGGCAGGCGATGGCGTGCGCTATGTCTGTTGCTTTGGGGTGTAAGTGTAATTTAGTCCCTCAATTTATAATTGTTCTAATTGCACCCCAATTGAATTTAAACTTATGATTTTGTGCAATTACACCCCGTCAAAATTTCAATATCAGCCTTGACTTTGCGCGCCTTTTGATCCTCAATTGACCATTAAACTCTCAATTTGTTCAATTTGGCCCCCGATTTCGCATAATTGGCTTGGAAAAATTCAAATGGGCTTCTGAAAATTCCAATTTCATCAATTGAACCTGAATTAAATTCAAGAACTTGATTTCTCATCGACTAAGCCCTTAATAAAAATTAATTTGACCAATTTAGAGTATAAATAAGTCATCGTGCTTAATGAAACCTTTCAATTTGATCCTAAATTAATTCTCAAATATAATTACACTTTTATATTGGCCAACGATTAAATCAAATTAGCCTAAAAAATATAATTATATCTTTCGACTTAATTTTAACGCAGATTTATCCGATGATAAATTACTTTAGCCTTGAATCTGCACTTTTCTTCATTTCTAGGCACAAAAGAGGTACGATCGAGCTCTCGAAAACGTCCAAAATTTCCACCTTGATTCTCCTACCAACACTGGGCTCTTTTATTTTATTTTTTTTGTTATTTTCGGGTAGATTTGGGAATGACCCAAAATCGGGTGATGACATCTGCAAGATTTGTTTTCAAGATTGATTCAATAATTGTTGAATCGGTGAGAAATTTAGGTTTGTTTGAATACGAACAGAAAATTGGAAGATGCAAATTGCAATTTCAGAAGCGTGAATTGAATCATTCGAGCTCTTATACCATGTTAAGATAGTGAATAATCATTGAAAAATATAGTAATTGAAAGGAAGAAGAAGATGATCTTGCAGGTTGTAGAAGGGAGAGAGAAGAGAGGGAAAAAGAGAATTTGAATTTGTATACTCTGTTATGTATTTCTTCTTAGTCAAATACACGTGAGTAATAGTACCTATTTATAGTAGTCTATAACAGCTACCTATTCCATACAATACCACCCACATATCAGCAGTATATACATGCATCTAAGTATACCATACGTATACTCTAACAAAGTTGGATACTTGGTGATAACATAATTAGATATAAGCCGAAAGATTCAATTGATAGGCTTCAAATCTAAAATGTTCTCTCCTCCTAGTTGATTTTTCACCACTTAACTATTTTTAGCTGAGGTACTAACTCACGTACAAAAATTATTTATATATATGGAATTATAAAAAGAACATAAATTATATAAGCAATGCATAATAAAAGTCTTAAATTAATTATAATGTTTAATCTTATGAACAAAAATGGCAATGGATAAGGGTGTAGGCTTGCTTTCTCTACGATTGCTTCAATCCAAAAAATCCAAGCCCTTCATCTTTTGAATTATTTCAGGTCTTAGAGATTCAGGCCCCGGTTGATATCTGGTTTTAGACTAATTAAAGCAATTTAGCCATCATCAGAAAGCGCTCCCGTAAAGGTTTTTCAAGTTTGGCAAACACCGATTTTGCTGAGAAAAATGAAACGAGAAAAGTCGGTCGAAGATGTTTGCTGAAAAATCAGTGTAATAATCTGAGTTGACAAAATTTTGTTTGGAAAAAGAAGTGAATGAGCTTGAGATTAAAACCTTCAACGGAACGTTATTCAAAGATTTTTTGCACACCTATGTGTCCTAACCATTTATCGTGATTAATGCAATAATTATCGCTTTCTTTTTCCTTTTTATTTATCACGAATGCAAGTAATTGTCAATAATAATCAATTACCAGTTATAAATAATTAAGGAATGCTTTGAAGATATATCGATACATGTGAGAGAAATTGATAGCTCTTCAAGAAGAGGAGAGGAGACTCACCTACCTAATGTTGAAAGCTAACTTGGTTTACAACTTGATTTTCTTATTAAGTTACCAAATTTTTTAATAAGACCACTCCACTAATAGCACACAACATGGAAAACCATGCAATTTCCTATCAATATCAAGAATTCTATAAATACCTCATCAAGCCTCTCCTTTCATCAATCCATCCATATCAATAACCCTCTCATCCTCGCCTCCTTCAACAGTTCAATCTTTCCTGAGCCATAGTATCTTGCTTGCGCAGATTTTATAATACACACAACTTGAAGCTCCTTAAGCTACTCTTTCTACTTGCTATGCTCATTTCTCTTTTAGCCATTACCACTCTTTCTGCCACACCAGCTCAAGATGTTTCAATCCATTATGGAGACTCTAACCTTCCTCAGCAAACAACTTCATCTCTGAGAGGGACGAGCCGCTTTCTAGCCCAGACTCGGACTTTCATGACATGTGACAAGAATCCTAGGGTTTGTCGAGCTCAGGGAAGCCCCGGTCCAGATTGCTGCAAGAAGATGTGTGTGAATGAAAAGACAGACAGGTTTAACTGTGGGAAGTGTGGTAAGAAGTGTAAGTACACGGAGATTTGCTGTGGAGGTCAATGTGTGAATCCAATGTATAGCAAGAAGCATTGTGGAGGGTGCAACAACAAGTGCAAGAAAGGGAGTGCATGTCAGTATGGGATGTGTAGCTATGCATAGAAATGCATGGTGCCTTGCATGCATGCATGCGTGTTCTTATGTGTTTGATATATATATGGGACCAGACAATTAGAGATTTGTTTTAATTATGTTAATAACAAAATATTTTGTGTGAGGAATAAAGGCAAACCATCGTCCAATCATAAGGTTTGCCATGATGTAAGAAGGGACATGCCTTTAAGTCTTGATTTGTTTTATGTGAATTGTTCTTAATAAAGTTTATCTTTACTCTATTTCTTTTTCTAGTTTTTAGTAAATTTGTTTTTATTTCTTATTACTAATTACTTACTGTAATACTAAAATATTGATTTCAATTAAATGAGTAAACACACAACTCAAGCAATAGGTTGAATTGATAAGAGAGAGAGAGAGAGAGAGAGAGAGTAATTAATTAAACAGGTAAAACTAAATCTCTTCGGTGCCTATGGATCTTTCAATATATTCAAAACCTCAAAAAAACAAATCCCTTAAAATTATTTTAATCTTGGTAATGTTTATTAATTTTACTGCTTGAGAGGAAAGAAAAAGAGTAAATAATTAAAGATGAAAGGAGAAAGTTGTAAGAGTAGCTGGAACCTTGTGCAGTACAACTATGGAGGAAGGAGATTTCCATGTAGGTGAATATTTCCTTATTTAAAAAAAAAATACTCTTTGGGGCAACGAAGGAAAAAAAATCTACATATTTGAGAAGTTAGAGAATATATTTACTTAAATAAGTGAATTCTCAATTTCATTCTTGATTTTTAATTATAAGTCTTACCTCTAAGAAACAATTTTACTACTAGTTATTGTTCTTAGAATTGGTTTGGCATCTCTGGAATAGAATACAACAAATCTCATCAGCCGGACATGGCAAAAGGCAAGTTCCAGCAAATTGCATCAATGGTGCTGTTGTACGGTATTTTATACGGTATTAATTAATAGTTCCAGCCGAAATATATATATATATATATATAGTCGAAATACAAGGAGAAAAAATGTCTACCCTCCTTTATTTTATCTTTATCTTTATTTGTCTCCATTGAGCTTCAAGTTTAGAGTTTAGTGATAGATCTACCCGTGGGCTAATTATCTGTGGATTGATCCAGTTTAGTATAGAAATGGGCCAAGATCCAATAAAAAAATAAAATAAAATAAACCATTTGCCATGTTGAGCTCAAGGCTGAAGATAACAATCAAATTTTATGGTAATTAAACTAGAGAAAGGGGTAGATGAGCTCCAAATTAAATATATAATAATAATACTCCAATTGCACACAAATTTCGAACATTTTCTGGATGCTCGTTAATATATAATAAAAATTGTTCTTTTCAACAAACAAGTGAGGAATAAGAAAATGCTTGCAACACTTCCGTGAACAGATCGTAGAGGAAGAATATGATCTGGACCATGAATTTATGTGTTTAATTATGCCCTTAAACAATTAATTTTGATTCTATATGGTTTTCAATTTTTAGATACCTTTTGATTTACTTTTTATTTCGGTTCCTAATTCTTTGATGTTTTTTCAATTCAGTTTTAGATTTCGTCCCATCAAGTTAGGGAGAAAGAAAAAAACGAGATGAATCACATTAGTTTTAGGTGCATTTTAACGGAAATAAATGGGTCGAGCTATAAATTTAACATGTTAACCGGGTTAAGTAAAATCAATTTAATATGGTTTCATTTTAATATCTCAATTCCTTAACATTTTTCATTCTTTAGAGGTTCATTGAGCCTAATTGGGTTAGGCAAAGATTACAACAACAATGAACTAAATAATCTTTAGGAGCTAGATTGGGTTTTGAATGGGGTGATCGGGTCACATTTGCAACATATTTTTTTTATATCGGCTGCGTGAAAGAAATTGATGGCTAGAAATAAAGAGGAAACTGACCTAATTTTACACATAATTTTCATTAAAAGCTTAACTAAGTTCAGCTTGAGCTTGATAAGAGCTCTCATGGCCGTTGGATAAGACCACCACACTAAAAACACACAACTTGAGAAACCATGCAATTTCCCATAATCAAAGAGAAGCCCGGCTACTTTCATGTCTTCTTTATAAATTCTTCCATAATTTCCTCTCCTTCTCAATCAAAAGCATTTATATCTACACCACTCTCCTTGATCAATCCTTTTGATCACCACTTCTAGCTATAATTTACTTGATTAAGTGCACATTAACAATTTCATATATATCATATGAACCTAATAATTATATTAGTGTTAATATTAACAATTTATTTCCAAATCATCATCTACAAACCTAATATGCATAGCGTTTTTAGAAAATAATTACTTATGAATATTCAATGCTAAACAAAATATCTATTTTTTTGTATATTTTTATATAATTTTTCTCAAGTTTTGTTAATAGATTAGTGTCAAAATTATCAATTTTTTTTTTTTTATTATAACTTGAATTTAAGATTTTGTCAATTTCTTATTTGAAAAAAAATGCCTTTAATAGAAAGAATTTCAAAAAATAATGAATTGAAAATTGAAAATGGTGTTGATTAAAGAGAACATCTATCACTTTCAGCTTGCATGCAATAAACAATATGTGTGTGTGTGTGTGTAAAGGATAAAAATCTACCCAGGTCGACTTGGGTTAATTTGTCAAACCTGCAACGTATATCATGAAATTAGAATAACCCAATAGAAATAATTTTTTTAAAAAATATATGAAATCTAATTTGTAACTAACTATATATTGAACGATGATATTGAAAATAATAAAAAAAAAAAAAACAATTCGGGTCAATCTAAGCTAATACGTTAAATCCGTAATATGAGTCGTGAGATCGAAATAACTTTATAAAAAATAATTATAATAAATTATGAAGCTTCAAATCCAATATATCCAATATTGAAGGTTGATATAAATAAAAAAAAAAGATCAATATAACACTATAGAAGTAGATTGAAAAAAAAACTATCTATGAACATAGTTCACTTAAGTTAACTTATCAAACCCGTGATCTAAATTATAAAATCATGATAACCCTATAAAAACAAAAGGAGATATAAAATTTAATTTCCAACCAACCTAATATTAGATTATAAAATTTATAGAATAAAAAAAATGGATAAAAAAATGTAGTCAACTCAATTTAGTCTATTAAACTTGCGTTCTAGATTAAAAGATTAAGATAACACTATAAAAAGCAAATAGAAAAATTAAAAAGCTACTTCCCACATATTTAAATTGAAGATTCAAATTGAAAAAAATAAGTAAATTTATAATACCGGTTTACAACCTAACAAAAAGAAAAGTGAGAAAAATAATGAACTACTTTCATGGAATATGTTATATTATAGGAAATAGTGTACTTACCTTGTATAGAGTTATTTTATGTAATATGAAGTAGGAAGAGATACGAGCAAAATGATTTCACACTTGTTGACTTATTATCATTTAGTATTGGGTTGGTTGGAAATTAGATTTTATATTAAGATATTTGTAATTGGTTTTAGAGATTAATTACTAATATAGAATGTGTTTTGCAATTTAATTTAGATGTTTAGTATTATTCAATGTCAAATGTTGTGCTCCAAATAAACATGTATAAGAAACAATGTTTGCCATCTTTAAAAAGAAGAAGTCAATTAATTTAGTAAAGAAATATTAATGGACAATAGTAGATTATTTCTTAATTAATTTCATTCCCTTATTATCATTCCAAATAGCTAGCTTTACTAACCATCGGGAATTTACTTTCTAACTTGTTTCTTACTTCAAGATGTTGATCAATTCTAACCTGAGTCTTCCTTCAGGATTTCAATGCCCATGAATTTCTGGAATTTATTTTCCTAACTTGTTTAATGCTTCAGGATGTCAACAGCCATCATCCTGTGGTATTTATTTTCCAACTTCATGTGAATGGCCATCAACTTCTGGAATATATTTTTCCAACTTGTTTCTTACTTCAGCATGTGAATGGCCATCAACTTCTGGAATATATTTTTCCAACTTGTTTCTTACTTCAGCATGTGAATGGCCATCGACTTCTGGAATATATTTTTCTAACTTGTTTCGCACTTCAGGATGTCAATAGCCGTCAACACCGCACCAAAATTTTCTAAGCATAGCTGGTCATTCCCACTTCCTGCTTCCAATTTGGTTCGAGGGCCATTAGCCATGGAAAATTCAGAGTGCATTTCTCGGGCAGTGACTTGTGTCCGTGGAAATTACAATTCTTCAATACTATGAAATCATAACACCTTACAACTTAAGTTATTAGGTAAAATTTTATAATATATTTTATATTATTTTTTAATATATTATTTCAAGTAAAAATCTTTTGGGTTTAAAATTTATATAAACTCATATTATCTTGTATTTTATTTTTATAAAATATAATAAAATAATAAGATTTGAACTCATTAGATCAACTAAACTCTAATACTATATTAAAGAATTATTTTATTTAAAAATTTAAATAGATAAATAAAATTTCAAAATATAATTTATATTATTATTTGATATTCAACGCGTCAAGAATTCCCAGGTTGCTTTGCTTTTCTCTTCAACGTTCAACGCGTCAAGATACCATAGGGTCAAATTCATGTTTGATTGTTGCGCGTGACATTTCATTTTATCCATGTGAACATCCAAGTCTTGCAGATACAACCAAAAAAAGTCCTCAAGCGGAAACGTTCCGTACCATAGGGACAATATATAATTGGTGTTGCTGTCGATCTTGAACTATCCACATTAATCCTCCAGCTTCCCCCCCCCCCCCTCATTCGTTCAGATCCTTGAAAAGTTTTATCTTTGCTGGACTCGAAATGGCTGCTGGGAAATATCAAGAGTCCTCATCTTCACGGTTTTCTAACTGTAAACATCAAGTGTTCTTGAGTTTTAGAGGTAGTGACACCCGCAAGAACTTTACCGATCACCTCTACTCGGCCCTAGTCCAAGCTGGGATTCACACATTTAGAGATGATGATGAGATTCAGAGAGGACAGAATATAGAGCTGCAGATCCAGAAAGCAATACAGCAATCAAAAATATCGATAATCGTGTTCTCCAAAGACTATGCTTGGTCGAGATGGTGCCTCGATGAACTTGTGATGATCATGGAACGTAAGAGGACTGCTAACTCCATAGTGTTGCCCATATTCTATGATGTGGATCCATCCCAAGTCAGAAACAAAACAGGGAGCTTCGCTGACGCATTTGTCGAGCATGAAAAGTGCTTCAAGGGGGAGATGGAGCGGGTGAATGGGTGGAGGATTGCTTTGAAGGAAGTTGCAGATTTGGGAGGAATGGTTTTAGGAGATGGGTAAGCTGTATTTCTTAATGCAACTACACATGGCATAAGACTAGAATGCTGGTTGTGATTTCTTCTTTGTTACGTGATTTTTTTTACCCCCCAAATTTAACTACCTGCTTTAATTTCTTAGCTAAATACTGTTTATTTCTGTTCCTTACTAATTATAGTACAATGTATTTTACTTTCTGATGTAGGTACGAGGCACAGTTTGTCCAATCTATTGTGGAGAAGGTCTCAAAGAATTTGGATCGAAAAGTATTCCATGTCCCCCTTCATTTCGTTGGAAGACATTCTCTAATACACTATATCAACTCATGGTTGCAAGATAGGTCCCATGGAGCGGCCATAGCCTTACTCTATGGAATTGGTGGAGTTGGAAAGACAGCCATAGCGAAGAGTGTTTACAACCAGAACTTCTATAAATTTGAAGGAAAGAGCTTTCTATCAAATTTTAGAGAAAGGTCCAAAGAATTCAAGGGTATGGTTTGCCTACAGAGACAACTTCTTTCCGACATCCTGAAAAAGACTGTTGATGAGATAAATGATGTTGATGAAGGAATTCTGAAGATTAAGGATGCATTATGCTGCAGAAGAACTCTTATTGTTCTTGATGATGTGGACGAAAGGGGGCAGTTCAATGCAATCGTTGGCATGCAAAATTGGCTCTGTGAAGGAAGTAAAATCATTGTAACTACCAGAAATAAGAGTCTGATTTCAGCTAATAATGATATTGAATGGATCAAGTGCAAAGTTGAGCCTCTAGATAACGTAAAATCACTTGAGCTTTTCAGTTGGCATGCCTTTGGACAAGCTTACCCTGTTGAAGGTTTTGCTGAGGACTCTTGGAGAATAATTCATCATTGTAATGGGCTTCCATTGGCCCTCCGAGTTATTGGTTCTTCATTATCTGGTAAGAGTAGAAAAGTGTGGGAGAGTGCATTACATGAAATGGAAGTGATTCCAAATTGTGAAGTTCAAAGAGCTCTTCGAATAAGTTACGACTCTCTTGATGATGATTACCAGAAAAACTTATTCCTTGATATGGCTTGTTTCTTCAATGGGATGGATTACAATTACGCTGTCAGGATACTAGATGGGCTCGGTGTAGGTGCAAGATTCAGGATTGACAATCTCATCAATAGATGTCTGGTAGAAATTGTTGAAATCAACAATGATAAGAGATTGTGGATGCATCAACTCGTAAGAGATATGGGAAGGGAAATCGCCCGTCAAGAATCGCCCAAGTGTCAAAGAATATGGCATCACATGGAAGCTCTTACAGTTTTGAAAGAAACAAGTGTAAGTACCTGATTTTGTTTTATTATTTGCATGGTGCATATATGGCTTTTACTATATATATTGAAAGAAACTACAATACCTGATCATTATGTTTATTCTTTTACTTTCTCTTCTCATGTAATTTTAAAATTTTGAAGCAGGATGCTGAAAAATTGCGTGGCCTTACCCTTGATATGCGTTCATTAATGGAAGATAATCGTACCGAAGTTATCTGTGGTGATTCAATGGTTCACAACAAGCATAAATTCTTTCAACATTATCGTCTTCCTGCGTTTCCCTCTCGGGAATGGCTTTCTGACCTTTTCTTCGGGGAACAAGTACAGATCAGTCAAGCAAGTCTGTTACCCGTCCTCAGCACGGATGCTTTGAGAAAGATGAGGAATGTAAAATTTCTCCAACTAAATTACATGAAGTTCAATGGAAGTTATGAACACTTCCCTAAGAATCTGATATGGTTATGCTGGCATGGATTCTCTTTGAGATCCATACCGAAGCACTTATGCTTGGAGAAGCTTGTGGTTCTTGATCTATCCAGAAGCTGTCTAGTTGATGCTTGGAAAGGCAAGATGGTATGTTTCTAGTCTCTCTCCATAGCTATCTCTCTCACTTCCAGTTGATAACAACTAAATTCGAGTGTTTTTGCAGTCTCTTCCAAAATTGAAAATACTTGATCTGCGTCACTCACATGGCCTCATTAGAACCCCAGACTTGTCAGGTATCCCACGACTTGAAAATCTAATACTTGAAGACTGCATCCATTTGGTTCAGATTCATGAATCTATTGGAGATTTACGTTGTCTCGTGATGTTAAATCTGAAGAATTGTAAGAGTCTCGTGGAGCTTCCAGAAGAAGTGAGTGGCTTGAATTCACTTCGAGAGCTATATTTAAATGGGTGTTCAAATCTTGAAAGCTTGAATTTTGAGCTAGAGAATCATCAGGGACACAGGTTTCTTCAAAGTGATGCGTGTGCTGCTAGTACATCATCCATAATCACATCTTTGTCGTTGAAGCTATTGTTTCCTTCTAGGTTTTCAGCAAGAAAAGCTCCCAGATTTACATTGCCACACTCCTTGACGAGGCTAGATTTAAGTGGAACTCCAATTCGTTTTCTTCCAGAAAGCATTAAGGACCTCAGTCCACTCGTAGTCCTGACTTTGAGAAATTGCCAAATGCTTCAGACACTCCCAGAGCTTCCATCCAATTTGTCCTCGTTAGATGTGTCTAGTAGTTATTCACTGCAAAGAGTTCCAAATCTAATCCCTTGGACTGTAGTATATGATTGTGATCAATTAGCTGACATCCAAGATTGGGTGAAGCTAGAATTAATCCAAAAGGCTGACTCACACATGTTCAGAATATTGGAATCGGTGAACGCTCAAATACAGCCATGGAATTTTCAGGTCCTCCCACACCCATTTCACTGTATTTCAAATCTTCATCTGTGTACTTCTCCTGGAATAGTTTTCCTTAGCTCATTTTATCGTCGACTTCGTTTTCACGGTACAGGTAACAGTTGTTAAGGGCGTGTTCAACGTTGTCGTATCTGATGAAGATGGGATGTGTAAGTTTTACGAGGAGGAGGAAGAGGAGTGGATAATTCAGAAAGAGTTCGTAGGCCACCTCTCATTCCAAATAGCCTCACCTGCGGCGCACCGGATATGTGCCTTTAATCTATTCACAAGGTTTTGCACCACGCCGGAAACCCTTCTCTGCGGTTCTGTTTATCTTGAAATCAGAAACAATACCAGTGGTCGATCCTTGTTCTGTCCCGCCTCTTTCTTTCCGAGTGGTTACAAGCATGGGAATGCTGTATTCCAATCCCTAAGCCACTGGAAATTAGGGGGCGATGATCCTACATTTGATAATGGTGATGACGTGAGTATCTCTGTGCTTCCACTTGATCCAACTATTCAAATATTGACGGTTGGTATCCTATTGTTGCATGAAGAGGAAGGAAATGGTGATGAGGATAAAATCCAATCAAATAATAAAGTTGTCACATCCCAATGCAGTAGCTCATCAAACAGGGAAGTTATCGCCACTCACAACAATAGCGATGATGATGATGATGTATATCTAGCCAAAGTAGAAATAGCTTCTCGTGTTTTTAGGATTTATTCCTGTGATGCACGCTATAATCCTGGCAACTTGGAAGTATGTACGTGGTTATTTGAAAAGAAAGGTGAGAGGGTATTAAATGGGTGTTTGGCTATGCGGTGGCTTCCGCAGTTGAGGATTGTCAAATGGTTGCCACCTAAAAAAATTGAGTTTGAAACTTAGTTTGAAAAGTATATGTTAGATGCTTTTCACGCCCCACCACCACAGCCCTTTCCCCCTGCAGAGAGCCTCCGATCACACACCCACACAACAACATTACCATGTAACCTCCGATCACACAACAGAAGAGCTTGGCTGGTTGGAAGGTGGGACAAGCTTTCATTGGCTGGAAGAGTTACTCTTTGTCAATCGGTCATTCCAGCCCTGCCTACTTGTGAGGGAATTGAGAGGATTCACAAGCGTTTCATTTGGGGAGATCAGGAGCATGCTAGATGGTTCATCTGGTAGCTAGGGTGGGATAGAATCTGTAAGCCTAAGAGATGTGGTGGTTTGGGTCTTAAGAACCTTGAAGCCATGAACAAAACTTTGTTAATGAGTTTGTTTTGGGGTTTGATGAAAGGGAATGGTCAGTTGTGGGTTCATGATCTGAGGGGTAAATACGATGGTTGTGATTTGGGGTGGTTACCCAAGCCTGATTCATCTCCTCTGTGGAACAAAATTTTAGTTTATCCTCTAATTGTTTTTTGAAATGAGATTTTTTTTATTTTAATTGCTATTTTTTTATTTCATCATTTGACACTTTATTTATTGGGATTTTGATCTCCTTGGTTTTCTAGTTATTTCTAGGCCCTACATAAGAGTTAATCGAGGGTAATTATTAGATCACAAGTCAAGTAGTTTAGCTCAAGTTAGCCATGTTAACTAGATTTTCTTTTATATAAAACAATCAAAATGATATTATTTTTTTTAAAAGAAAAAATTGTAAGCAAGCTTCAATCTTGTTTTGACTAGATTTTCTCTAAGTTAACCAAAACATTGGTAAATCCAAGGTTTTCTTTACAACATTAAACTAGATTAGTTCTCCCTCAATTTCTTTGAAAGTCAGGCTGATATAAGACAAGAGTTACTCAAGATACAGGTCAACCCATCGAGTTGAACCAAGTTTTTAAATAGTTTTTTTCCCAGATACGATGTTTTAAGTTTAGTCACTACCTAATGTCACGAGTTTAAAAAAATAATATGGATTGATGTCATTTTCTTTCCCAATTAAATCCTTCAAAATTGTTTATCTTTAAAAATAAACTTCATTATTTTTATCAAAAAATAAAATTTCAATCAAATTATCCCTATCTCATGATAGAGGTGAGAGGTTTATCCTGGTGACCCATGTCTTTTAAAAGTCTCTTTTTTTGTCCTTATCTCATATTCAATTCTTTTTAAAATTAAATGTTATGTGTGTATATAAAATTAAAAAAACAAAAAATGACAAAATATAAAATTTCGAGGAGTTCAGAAATGAAACTCTTTACAAGTTTGTATTCATATAAAATGATAAAATAACCTTATTTCACAAATATTATTTTTATTTGAAATCGATGATATTAGAAAATAAATTATCTATATCTAATTATAAAAATTACTTAAATTATATAAGCGAAATATAATAAAAGCTTTATATCAATCATAATGTTAAATCTTATAAACAAAGATAATGGATAAGGGTTGAGGCTGGCCTTTTTCCACAATTGCTCCAATTCAAAAAAAACAAAGCCCGTCATCTTTTGAATTATTTCAGGTTTTAGAGATTCAGGCAACGTCTGATTTATGGTTTTAGACTAGAAGCAATTTAATTAGGCATAAATATATAGAAAGTGCTCCCATAACGATTTTTCAAGTTTGTCAAACACGTAGGGTTTGCTTGAGAAAAATGACAAAAAGGAATATTGTTTTTTTATACAATAAGATATATATATATATACACATCTCAATATTATATAGATATATTTATAGAATATAAACTTAATAGCCATCATAACAGGAGATTAATGCAACTACGTACTATAGCAAATGTGATGGATTCATGTTAGTCAACTACTATAACCAATTTGTTTGCGAAAAATTGTTGTTTAGCTAAGTAATAATACTACTTGGCTTGCCAGATTCAACTACCTAATTTTAAAAGCCTAACTTGGTTTACTTCTTGATTTAAAGTTGAATTAGAGCACACCAGTAATCGCACACAGCATGAAAAACCATGCTATGTCCTGTCAATAAGATTTGTTTTCCTACAATCAAGAATTCTATAACTACCTCACCAAGCCTCCTTTCTTCTCCATCATCAATCCATCCATACCAATAACCCTCTCAGCCTCGCCTCCTTCAGCGGTTCAATCTTTCCTGAGCCATACTATCCTGCTCGCGCAGAGTTTATAATACACACAAAATGAAGTTCCTCAAGCTATTCTTCCTGCTTGCTATGCTCATTTCTCTTTTAGCCATTACTACTCTTTCTGCCACACCAACTCAAGATGTTGCATTCCCTGATCACTTCGATTACGAAGACAAGGCAAACTCTGACCTTCCTCGGCAAACAACTTCATCTCTGAGAGGGACGGGCCGCTTTCTAGCCCAGACTCGGGCTTTCATGACATGTGACAAGAACCCTAGGGTTTGTCGAGCTCAGGGAAGCCTCGGTCCAGATTGCTGCAAGAAGATGTGTGTGAATAAAACGACAGACAGGTTTAACTGTGGGAAGTGTGGTAAGAAGTGTAAGTACACAGAGATTTGCTGCGGAGGTCAATGTGTGAACCCAATGTATAGCAAGAAGCATTGTGGAGGCTGCAACAACAAGTGCAAGAAAGGGAGTGCATGTCAGTATGGGATGTGTAGCTATGCATAGAAATGCATGGTGCCTTGCATGCATGCATGCATGCGTGTTCTTATTATGTGTTCGATATATATGGGACCAAACAATTAGACATTTGTTTTAATTATGTTAATAACGAAATATTTTGTGTGAGGAATAAAGGCAAACCATCGTCAAATCATAAGGTTTGCCATGATGTAAGAAGGGACATACCTTTAAGTCTTGATTTGTTTTATGTGAATTGTTCTTAATAAAGTTTATCTTTACTCTATTTCTTTTTCTAGTTTTTGGTAAACTTGTTTTTATTATCTTATTACTAATTACTTACTGTAATACTAAAATATTGATTTCAATTAAATGAGTAAACACACAACTCAAGCAATAGGTTGAATTTATAGGAGGGAGAGAGAGAGAGAGAGAGAGAGAGAGAGAGAGAGTACTTAATTAAACAGATAAAACTAAATCTCATCGGTGCCTATGGATCTTTCAATATATTCAAAACCTCAAAAAAACAAATCCTTTAAAATTATTTTAATCTTGGTAATGTTTATTAATTTTACTGCTTGAGAGGAAAGAAAAAGAGTAAATAATTAAAGATGAAAGGAGAAAGTTGTAAGAGTAGCTGGAACCTTGTGCAGTACAACTATGGAGGAAGGAGATATCCATGTAGGTGAATATTTCCTTATTAAAAAAAAAAAAAAAAAAAACTCTTTGGGTCAACGAAGGCAAAAAAATCTAGATATTTGAGAAGCTAGAGAATATATTTACTTAAATAAGTGAATTCTCAATTTCATTTTTTGATTTTTAATTCAAAGTCTTACCTCTAAGAAACAATTTTACTACCAGTTATTGTTCTTAGAATTGGTTTGGCATCTCTGGAATAGAATACAACAAATCTCATCAGCCGGACATGGCAAAAGGCAATATGATTTGGACCATGAATTTATGATTTTAATTATGCCCTTAAACAATTAATTTTGATTTTATTTGGTTTTCAATTCTTAGATACCTTTTGATTTACTTTTTATTTTGGTTCCTAATTCTTTGATATTTTTTCAATTTAGTTTTAGATTTTGTCCCATCAAGTTAGGGAGAAAAGAAATAAACGAGATGAATTAGCATACTAGGTTAGTGCATTTTAACGGAAATAAATGGGTCGAGTTATAAATTTAACATGTTAATCGTGTTGACTAAAATCTATTTAATATGGTGTCATTTTATTATCTCAATTCCTTAACATTTTTCATTCTTTAGAGGTTCATTGATCCTAATTGGGTTAGGCAAAGATTACAACAACAATGAACTAAATAATCTTTAGGAGCTAGATTGGGTTTTGAATGGGGTGATCGGGTCACATTTGCAACAAATTTGTTTCTATCGGCTGCGTGAAAGAAATTGATGGCTAGAAATAAAGAGGAAACTGACCTAATTTTACACATAATTTTCATTAAAAGCTTAACTAAGTTCAGCTTGAGCTTGATAAGAGCTCTCATGGCCGTTGGATAAGACCACCACACTAAAAGCACACAACTTGAGAAACAATGCAATTTCCCATAATCAAATAGAAGGCCAGCTACTTTCATGTCTTCTCTATAAATTCTTCCAAAATTTTCTCTCATTCTCAATCAAAAGTATTTAACTTGATTAATCCTTTTGATCACCACTTCAAGCTATAATTTACTTGATTGAGTGCACATTAACAATTTATTATATATCACATGAACCTAATAATTATATTAGTGTTTTAATGGTAACATTAACAATTTCTTTCCAAATTGTCAAAATGAACCTAATATCTATTACATTAGTGTTTTAATCGTAACATTAACACCATTATCACATGAACCTAATATCTATTTTTTTATATATATTTTATATAATTTTTTCAAGTTTTTTTAATAGATCATTGACAAAATTATCAATTTTTTTATTTTTTTATTATAACTTGAATTTAAGATTATGACAATTTCTTATTCGAAAAAAAAGCCCTTAATAGAAAGAATTTCAAAAATAATGCATTAATAATTGATAATAGTGTTAATTAAAGAGAAACATTTATCACTTTTAGCTTGCATGCAATAAATAAAATATACATACATTCATACATGTATGTATGTATGTATGTATGTATTAAAAAAGATAAAAATCTACTCAAATCAACTTGGGTTAATTTGTCAAATCTGCAACCTATCTCATGAGATCAGAATAACCCAATAAAAATAAATTTAAAAAAATATATGAAATCTAATTTGTAACTAACTAAATATTGAATGATGAGATTGGAAAAAAAAACTCGTGTCAATCTAAGCTAATACGTTAAATTTGTAATGTAAGTCGTGAGACTGATATAACTTTATAAAAAATAATTATCATAAATTATGAAGCTTCATTTCCAATATATCAAATATTGAAGGTTGATATAAATAAAAAAAATAGAGCAAAATAAGACAATAGAAGTAAATTGCAAAAAAAAAAAAACTATATATGAACATAGTTCACCTAAGTTAACTTATCAAACCTGTGATCCAAATTATAAAATCAGGATAACCCTATAAAAAAAAGAAAATATAAAATCTAATTTCCAACCAACCCGATATTAAATCATAAAATTTATAGAATAAAAAAATGCATAAAAAAAGAATGGAGTCAATTCAATTTGGTCTATTAAACTTGCGACCTATATTATAAGATTAAGATAACACTATAAAAAGCAAATAGAAAAATTACAAAGCTCTACTTCCCACATATTTAAATTGAAGATTCAAATTGAAAAAAAAATACAAATTTATAATACCGGTATGCAACCTAACAAAAAGAAAATTGAGAAAAATAATGAAGTACTTTGAAATATTGTACTTACCTTGTATAGAGTTATTTTATGTAATATGAAGTAGGAAGAGATACGAGCAAATTGATTTCATATTTGTTGATTTCATATTTGTTGACTTATTATCGTTCAATATTGGGTTGGTTGAAAATTAGATTTTATATTAAGATATTTATAATTGATTTTAGGGATTAATTAATAATATAGAATGTGTTTTGCAATTTAATTTAGATGTTAAATATTATTCAATGTCAAATGTTTTGTTCCAAATAAATTTGTATTAGAAACCATGTTTGCCTTCTATAAAAAGAAGAAGTCAATTAATTTAGTAAAGAAATATTAATGGACAATAGTAGATTATTTCTTAATTAATTCCATTTCATTTGTTAAGGAATTATCTCACCTAAAAGTTTAAGTTTATAGGTGAAGTCCTAGAATATAATTTATATAATTCTCTAATACACTTTCTCAAGTGAAAATATTTTGGGTTTGCGCTAGCTTTACTACCCATCGGGAATTTACTTTCTAACTTGTTTCTTACTTCGAGATGTCGATCAATTCTAACTTGATTCTTGCTTCAGGATTTCAATGGCCATGAATTTCTGGAATTTATTTTCCTAACTTGTTTCTTACTTCTATACGTCGATCAATTCTAACTTGATTCTTGCTTCAGGATTTCAATGGCCATGAATTTTTGGAATTTATTTTCATAACTTTTTTCTTACTTCGATATGTCGATCAATTCTAACTTGATTCTTGCATCAGGATTTCAATGGCCATGAATTTCTGGAATTTATTTTCCTAACTTTTTTCTTACTTCGATACGTCGATCAATTCTAACTTGATTCTTGCTTCAGGATGTCAACAGCCATCATCCTGTGGTATATAACTTCAGCATGTGAATGGCCATCAACTTCTGGAATATATTTTTCTAACTTGTTTCTTACTTCAGGATGTCAATAGCCGTCAACTCCTGGCACCAAAATTTTCTAGGCATTCCCACTTCCTGCTTCCAATTTGGTTCAAGGACCATTAATTAGCCATGCAAAAATTCTCGGGCAGTGACTTGTGTCAGTGGGAATTACAATTCTGGAATACTATGAAATTATTACACCTAAAATTTAAATGATTAAGTAAGTTAATTTATATTATTTTTTAATACACTTCTTTAAATAAAAATCTTTTGAATTTAAATTTATATAAATTTATATTACCTGTACTTGATTTTTATCAAATATAATGGAGTAATAAAATTCAAACTCATAATCATTAGATCAACTAAACTCTAATACTATATTATATAATTATTTTATTTAAAAACTTAAATAATTAAATGAAATTTCATAATATAATTAATATTATTATCTTAAAATTCAACGCGTCAAGAATTCCCAGGGTGCTTTGCATTTCACTTCAACATTCAACGCGTCAAGATACCATTGGGTCAAATTCATGTCAACATCCATGTCAACATCCAAGTCTTGCAGAATCAACCAAAAAAGTCCTCAAGCGGAGAGTTCCGTACCACAGCTAGGGCAGTATATAATTGATGTGCTGTCGATCTTGAACTATCCACATTAATCCTGCAGCTTGTTATCCCCCCACATTTGTTCAGATCCTTGAAAAGTTTTATCTTCGCTAGACCCGAAATGGCTGCTGGGAAATATCAAGAGTCCTCCTCTTCACGGTTTTCTAACTGTAAACATCAAGTGTTCTTGAGTTTTAGAGGTAGTGACACCCGCAAGAACTTTACCGATCACCTCTACACGGCCCTAGTCCAAGCTGGGATTCACACATTTAGAGATGATGATGAAATTCAGAGAGGACAGAATATAGAGCTGCAGATCCAGAAAGCAATACAGCAATCAAAAATATCGATAATCGTGCTCTCCAAAGACTATGCTTGGTCGAGATGGTGCCTCGATGAACTTGTGATGATCATGGAACGTAAGAGGTCTGCTAACTCCATGGTGTTGCCCATATTCTATGATGTGGATCCATCCCAAGTAAGTAATAAAACAGGGACCTTCGCTGACGCATTTGTCGAGCATGAAAAGTGCTCCAAGGGGGAGATGGAGCGGGTGAATGGGTGGAGGATTGCTTTGAAGGAAGTTGCAGATTTGGGAGGAATGGTTTTAGGAGATGGGTAAGCTGTATTTCTTAATGCAACTACACATGGCATAAGACTAGAATGCTGGTTGTGATTTCTTCTTTGTTACGTGACTTTTTTTACCCCCAAATTTAACTACCTGCTTTAATTTCTTAGCTAAATACTGTTTATTTCTGTTCCTTACTAATTATAGTACATTGTATTTTACTTTCTGATGTAGGTACGAGGCACAGTTTGTCCAATCTATTGTGGAGAAGGTCTCAAAGAATTTGGATCGAAAAGTATTCCATGTCCCCCTTCATTTCGTTGGAAGACATTCTCTAATACACTATATCAACTCATGGTTGCAAGATAGGTCCCACGGTGCGGCCACAACTTTACTCTATGGAATTGGTGGAGTTGGAAAGACAGCCATAGCGAAGAGTGTTTACAACCAGAACTTTTATAAATTTGAAGGAAACAGCTTTCTATCAAATTTTAGAGAAAGGTCAAAGGAATTCAAGGGTGTAGTTTGCCTACAGAGGCAGCTTCTTTCCGACATCCTAAAAAAGACTGATGATGAGATAAACGATGTTGATGAAGGAATTCTGAAGATTAAGGATGCATTATGCTGCAGAAGAACTCTTATTGTTCTTGATGATGTGGACGAAAGGGAACAGTTCAATGCAATCGTTGGCATGCAAAATTGGCTCTGTGAAGGAAGTAAAATCATTGTAACAACCAGAAATAAGAGTCTGGTTTCAGCTAATGATATTGAATGGGTCAAGTGCAAAGTTGAGTCTCTAGATAACGTAAAATCACTTGAGCTTTTCAGTTGGCATGCCTTTGGACAAGCTTACCCTGTTGAAGGTTTTGCAGAGGACTCCTGGAGAATAGTTCATCATTGTAATGGCCTTCCATTGGCCCTTCGAGTTATTGGTTCTTCATTATCTGGTAAGAGTAGAGAAGTGTGGGAGAGTGCATTACAGGAAATTGAAGTGATTCCAAATTGTGAAGTTCTAAAGGTTCTTCGTATAAGTTACGACTCTCTTGATGATGATTACCAGAAAAACTTATTCCTTGATATGGCTTGTTTCTTCAATGGGATGGATTACAATTATGCTGTTAAGATACTAGATGGGCTCGGTGTAGGTGCAAGATTCAGGATTGACAATCTCATCGATAGATGTCTGGTAGAAATTGTTGAAATCACCAATAATAAGAGATTGTGGATGCATCAACTTGTAAGAGATATGGGAAGGGAAATCGCTCGTCAGGAATCACCCAAGTGTCAAAGAATATGGCATCACATGGAAGCTTTAACAGTTTTGAAAGAAACAAGTGTAAGTACCTCATTTTGTTTTCTTATTTGCATGGTGTATACTATATATATTGAAAGAAACATCTATAAGTACCTCATTTTGTGTTGAAGAATGAAAAAGATAAAAAGTTGTTAGAGGAGAAAGGATGATTGTTTCTCTGTTTTCCGCTGTAAACTCTGTTATTCTTTTCCTTCCCTTTTCTGTTATTCTTTTTCATCTGACATGCCGTTTTGGTATAATGTGAGTTGTGCATCATGCACACCTCGTGGGCTGGTACAAGGTGATAGGCAAACCTGTTATGTATAAATAGAGTCCTGTATTCAACTTGTAATAGTAGAGAAATTAATGAGAAGTAGAGGGTCCAGTGCTTATCCCAAAACCTCACTATCCCTTCGTCCCATTCTCTCATCTTCTTCATGATCTGCAGCTCTTAATATTTCTTTCATGGTATCAGAGCTGGTTCTTTAAACACTCTATTTTTTTTTTCTCTCATTTCCTTTCTTAAACAACCATGGAAACTGAGAATCAACAAACACCACCTTCAACCGTGCAATCGATCTCACGATTTCACAACCTATCGGAACAAAATAACCCATACAGACTGGACAATAGTGATACTTCAGTTCTCAGTCTTGTTACCGACCCACTAACCACAGAAAATTATGTTACTTGGGCAAGAGCCATGAGAAGAGTTCTTCGAGCCAAGAACAAGCTGGGTTTTGTTGATGGCAGTATCACAAAGCCATCAGATCCCAATGATCCCCTCCGAGAAGCATGGGAAAGATGCAACGATATGATCGTATCCTGGATTCATAACTCTGTAAGTCCGTCTGTGAAATCATCTTTCGTCCTTGTTGATAATGCATATGACATTTGGAACGAACTTAGTGAGAGGCTTACTCAACAAAATGGACCACGGATTTTTCAATTGAAAGGGGCTTTGGCAAACCTAACCCAAGGGAATGATTTGGTTAATGTTTACTATGGAAAGTTGAAATCAATTTGGGATGAGTTGTCTTTGCACTGCCCTATGCCGGAATGCTCCTGTGGTCAGATGAAGGTCCTAATTGATCGCTACCAACAAGACTGCGTGATTCAATTTCTGATGGGGTTGAATGAATCGTATTCTAATGTACGGGATCAGATCATGCTGATGGATCCCATACCACAGGTCAGCAAGGTGTTCTCCCTTGTGCAGCAGCAAGAAAAACAGCATCAAATGCTTCTCAACACCCCTGCAATTGAATCAATGGCTCTCTTCGCCAAAAATGCCTCTGCACCCTTCAAGCCTTTCAGCAGGACTTATTGTCCTCACTGCAAGATCCAAGGACATTCCGTAGAGGATTGTTTCAAACTGGGAAACTCAAAACCCCCTATTTGCAGCCATTGCAATATGAGTGGTCATCTAGCAGGAAAATGCTATAAGTTGGTGGGATACCCACCTGGGCATAAATTATACAACAGAGGAAGGAGACCTGGAGGCAATACCAGGCAGACCAATATGGTGATAGCAGAAGGTGTCCCGAAGAATCATGTTGATAAAATGGATTTGATCTCAAATCAGTATCAGAAAATCCTTAAGCTGCTCCACGAGAACCACACTCCAGTTCCAACCATGTCCATGGCAAACACTTCAAACCTTCCATCTATGTCTGGTATCGCCACTTGTCTTTCCACTTATGCACATAAATCCTTTGATGTCAATAATACTCCTTGGATCATAGACACAGGAGCTACAGATCACATGATCTGTAGCACTGTGTTTTTCTCAGAAATCACAGCTACCGTATCTTATACTGTCAAACTTCCCAATGGACATGAAACTCCAGTCACACACATAGGAACTGTCAAGCTCTCAAACTTGATAACTCTCAAGAATGTTTTATGTGTTCCTTCTTTCACCTTTAATCTTCTTTTTGCACCCACACTAACTAAAAATGTCCCTTGTTGTTTTGTTTTCTTGTCCAATTTCTGTTTTCTGCAGGACCTCATATCGTGGACGACGATTGGATTGGGTGAAATGAAGGATGGCTTGTACCAATTTCAGCACACTCAAGTATCTTCTACTGCTTTGATGTGTGAATTATCCAAACATCTTGATGCTACTCGTTTGAATTCTGCTTTTACCGCAAACACTAGTCCTATTTCCAATTCTGTTTTCAATACTAGACTTGTCTTCATTTTGTGGCATTATCGGTTAGGTCACATTTCAAACTCTAGGCTAAGATTGATCAAAGATCCTATTGTAACCAAGAACTCCAGTTTTATTGACAATACAGATCCTTGTTCCGTTTGTCCCATGGCTAGACAGTATAGACTTTCTTTTGATCAAAGTTTGCACAAATCTTCTTGGAATTTTGAACTTGTATACTGTGACTTATGGGGGCCATGTTCAGTAACTGCATATGATGGTAGTAGATATTTCTTGACGATTGTTGATGATAAGTCACGTAGTACTTGGGTTTATTTGCTCAAAAATAAATCGGACACACAAAAAACTCTAGAATCATTTTATAATCTGGTCAACACTCAATTTGGAACCAGAATTAAATACCTGAGGAGTGATAATGGAACTGAGTTTCAGATGGCAGAATTTTATCAAAAAAATGGGATCATTCATCAAAAGACTTGTGTAGAAACCCCACAACAAAATGGGGTAGTTGAAAGAAAACACCAACACATCTTGAATATTGCTAGAGCCCTTAGATTCCAAGCAAATTTGCCACTTGAATTTTGGAATGATTGTGTCCTCACAGCAACTTATATTATGAACCGCATCCCTACACCTTTACTGAAAAACTTGACACCCTATGAGGCTGTTTTCAATCAACAGCCCACTTATGGACATTTTAGAGTTTTCGGGTGCCTTTGTTTTGCCACTACTTTGAGTCAAGGGAGAAGAAAGTTTGATTCTAGGGCAAGGAGGTGTATTTTTCTTGGTTACCCATTTGGAGTAAAGGGTTATAAGTTGCTAGATTTAGAAACCAATGATACCTTTTTGTCCAGAAATATAATCTTCATGAAAGCATTTTTCCTTTCAAAACACCTTCAGCACCTGCTGATCTAACTACTCCTATAATTCAGCAGCAACATAATCCTTTTACCTTAGATCATTTGAACATCAATCCCACCTCTTTCGATCCTGCAGCTAATGATTGCAGTTCATCTTCCAATTCTGATGATTTGTCTTCCAATGCAGCCCCTTTACCCGAAACAAGTGACACAAGTATTTCACCCCTTCACATGCAACCAAGTCCTTACCTCACAGATCATACACCCATCTCCACCTCTTCCTCCCCTCACATACCAGTTCAAAAATCTGCTAGAGTAAAGCAGGCCTCTAAGTACTTGCAAGATTTCCATTGTCAACAGGTCTCTCTCAATTCACTCGATCCAATTCAGCTCACGACAGTTGAGGTTCCTCCAGGTAAACAATTTCCCTTGAGTAATGTTCTTTCATACAATCAGTTTTCATTACCTTTCCAAGTATTTTCTGCTTCTATCTGTTCCCATGTAGAACCACAAACATATGCACAGGCTGTTCTTGAACCCCACTGGCGTATAGCTATGCAGAATGAGTTGGAAGCATTGGAATCTAACCAGACATGGATCATGACAGATTTGCCTCCTGGGAAAAGACCTATTGACTGCAGATATGTGTATAAAATCAAGTACAATTCAGATGGTAGCATCGAGAGATTCAAAGCGAGATTGGTCGCAAAGGGGTACACACAACAAGAGGGGTTGGATTATCAGGAGACATTCTCTCCTGTTGCAAAACTGGTCACGGTTCGTTGTCTCTTGGCCATAGCAGCTGTAAAAGGTGGGGGTTTGTATCAATTTGACGTCAATAATGCATTCATTCATGGGGATTTGCAAGAAGATATATACATGAGACGCCCCCCTGGGTACACTCAAGGATCTCCCCATCAAGTTTGCAAATTGCTCAAAAGTCTCTATGGCTTGAAGCAAGCATCACGACAATGGTACTCTAAATTCTCCACCTCTTTAATTGAATTTGGTTTTAGTCAATCCAAGTCTGATTACAGCTTGTTCATTAAGCATGATGATCATTCTTTCACGGCACTTTTAGTATACGTTGATGATATTATAGTTGCAAGTGATTCTCCTGCTGTTGTTGAAGAAATCAAGGTCTTTCTCAACAACAAATTTAAGATCAAAGATTTGGGGAAACTGCGATATTTCCTTGGGATTGAAATCTCCAGAACAACACAAGGTATACAAATATGCCAAAGGAAATATGCTCTAGATATTCTAGCCAACTCAGGAACTCTAGGGTCTCGGCCTTCAAAACTCCCCATGGATCAGAATCTTCGGCTTAGCCGAGAAAAGGGTGAAAGATTGTCTGATCCTACATATTACAGAAAATTGGTTGGTCAGCTTTTGTATTTGACAATAACCAGACCAGATATATCCTATAGTGTGCAGAATTTGAGTCAATTCATGGATCAGCCTACAGACCTTCATTTGGCAGCAGCATACAAAGTTCTGAAATATCTTAAAGGGACTCCAGGACAAGGTCTTTTCTTCCCTTCAAATAATTCCTTGAATCTAATAGCCTACTGCGACTCTGATTGGGCATCTTGCCCTGATACCAGGCGTTCTGTTTCAGGATTCTGTGTTTTCCTTGGTTCTTCTTTAATTTCTTGGAAATCCAAGAAACAATCAGTTGTATCTCGATCTTCAGCGGAGGCTGAATATCGCGCAATGGCCACTACTAGTTCAGAAATTACTTGGTTGCGTTTCCTGCTCACCGACTTGCAAGTTCCTCATTCTCATGCTGCTGAGTTGTATTGTGATAATCAAGCTGCATTGCATTTGTCACCTAATTCGCGAAAAAATTCAAGAAGGTGTTCTGAGGACAGCACATGTTTCCACAAAGCTTCAGTTGGCTGATGTTTTTACAAAGGCCCTGCCTGCAAACTTGCTGTCTTCTCACTTATCCAAGATGGGCATTGTGAATTACTATGCTCCATCTTGTGGGGGGCTGTTGAAGAATGAAAAAGATAAAAAGTTGTTAGAGGAGAAAGGATGATTGTTTCTCTGTTTTCCGCTGTAAACTCTGTTATTCTTTTCCTTCCCTTTTCTGTTATTCTTTTTCATCTGACATGCCGTTTTGGTATAATGTGGGCTGTGCATCATGCACACCTCGTGGGCTGGTACAAGGTGATAGGCAAACCTGTTATGTATAAATAGAGTCCTGTATTCAACTTGTAATAGTAGAGAAATTAATGAGAAGTAGAGGGTCCAGTGCTTATCCCAAAACCTCACTATCCCTTCGTCCCATTCTCTCATCTTCTTCATGATCTGCAGCTCTTAATATTTCTTTCATTTTGTTTATTCTTTTACTTTATTTTCTCATGTAATTTTAATATTTTTGAAGCAGGATGCTGAAAAATTGCGTGGCCTTACCCTTGATATGCGTGCATTAATGGAAGATAATTTTACCGAAGTTATCTGTGGTGATTCAATGGTTCACGACAAGCATTACTTCTTTCAACGTTATCGTCTTCCTGCGTTTCCATCTCGGGAATGGCTTTCTGACCTTTTCTTCGGGGAACAATTACAGATCAGTCAGGCAAGTTTGTTACCCGTCCTCAGCACGGATGCTTTGAGAAATATGCGGAATGTAAAATTTCTCCAACTAAATTACATGAAGTTCTATGGAAGTTATGAACACTTCCCTAAGAATCTTATATGGTTATGTTGGCATGGATTCTCTTTAAGATCCTTACCGAAGCACTTATGCTTGGAAAAGGTTGTGGTTCTTGATCTATCCAGAAGCTGTCTAGTTGATGCTTGGAAAGGCAAACTGGTATGTTTCTAGTCTCTGTCCATAGCTATCTTTCTCATTTTCAGTTGATTACAACTAAATTTGAGTGTTTTTGCAGTTCCTTCCAAAATTGAAAATACTTGATTTGCGTCACTCACATGGCCTCATTAGAACCCCAGACTTGTCAGGTATCCCACGACTTGAAAATCTAATACTTTAAGACTGCATCCATTTTGATGCGGACAGGATAGCAAACACATATTTGGAACATTTAATGCACCCGAAGCAGCAGGCATTTTAAGTTTCTCCCGTTCTTTTATTGAGTTTTTATTTCCCCATTAATTCTGGACTGTTTCCAGATTTAATGGACTTGTTATGAGTGTTTTTATTTCCCCATTAATCCTGGACTGTTTCCAGAATTCAATGGACTTGTTTTGAGTGTTTTAAGTGTTTTTATTTCCCCATTAATTCTGGACTGTTTCCAGATTTAATGGACTTATTATGAGTCTAAGGAGTTATTGTTGTAGGAGTCTAAGAGTTACAGTTTCTTTGTATTTAAGGGATTGTACCCACGTTTTAGTGGGGAGAATGAAATAAGAAAAAAAAACTCTTTGAGTAGTTAACTCAAGAACACTTCTCTTTCTTCTATTTTTCCGTGGAATTATAGACTAAAGAAAACCTTGTGTGCTTTATATGTGTGAGTTCTGTTTTAGACTACATCAGGTTGGTATCAGAGCTCGGTCAGAAATCGTCGACATGGCACCAAGAAGACGTGTGAACCTACCGAACTTCCGTGAGCAACCAGTGAATGAAGTTTATGAGCGCGATGAGATCGCACGACTACAGCAACAAGTCGAGACATTGACGCAGCAATTAGCAGCAGCAATGGCTCAACATCGGGGTCCAAATCCTCAAGATGTGGAAGAGGAATCCGAAGAGGATGAAAATCCTTTCGCACCCCAACCAGCACAACGGAGACCAGCGAATAATGAATCAAGGCGTTGGGAAACAGGCCTCAAAGTTGACATACCAGAATTTCATGGTGGTTTACAAGCAGATGAGTACCTCGATTGGATCAATGCGGTAGATGAAGTTTTGGAGTTTAAACAGGTCCCAGAGGACAGACGAGTAGCCCTGGTTGCAACAAGGCTGAGGGGCCGGGCTGGAGCTTGGTGGTAACAAGTGAAAAAAACAAGGACTATACAGGGAAAAGGAAAGATCACATGCTGGGACAAGATGAAGAAACACATGCGTTCTGCGTTTCTACCATACAACTACACACGAACACTTTACCAACGGTTACAAAATCTAAGGCAGGGGAGTCGTTCAGTTGATGACTACACTACAGAATTCTATCAGCTAGTATCGCGAGATGCAATTGCAGAGGATGAGGAGTCACGAGTTGCGAGATACATTGGGGGACTGCGGATTCAATTCCAAGATGTCCTTAATATGTTTGAAGTACTAAGTGTATCAGATGCCCACCAGAGAGCTGTGCAATTAGAGAAGCAACTAGCGCGCAGGAATACCGGGATAACAAGCTTTGGAGGTTCTGGCGCAAATACTAGCAATGTCAGTGGGCGAACAGGGAATATAAGTTTTGGGGGAGGGAGCACAGGAGGTGCGAGTAGCAGCAACACACGACCAGCCGTCCCACCATCTACACTTATCAAACCTACCATGCCTACACACACAACGACACCAAACACAGGGTTTCGTTGTTTTAATTGTGGAGAACCTGGACACAGGTTCGCAGAATGTAAGAAAGGACCACGAAGGGGTTTGTTTTCAGAGATGGAAGAAATCAGCAGGGAGCAAGATGGTGATGTTGAGACAGAAGCAGTGTACGATGAAGAAGAGCGTGTAGAGGGGGATACTGGACCAATGTTAATGGTCCGACGCAGCTGCTTGGCACCACGTGGAGTAGAGGATGATTGGCTGCGCACTAATGTATTCCAGTCCACTTGCACAATTAGTGGGAAGGTTTGTCAATTCATCATTGATTCGGGCAGCTGTGAAAACGTGGTGTCCGATGAGGTGGTCCGTAAATTACACATGACAACCAAACCACACCCTAAGCCATATAAACTGACATGGCTAGATCGGAGGAGTGATGTTACAGTATCAAAACGCAGCTTGGTGTCCTTTTCAATTGGGACAATCTATAAAGATCAGATTTGGTGTGATGTGGTGTCCATGGATCAGATTTGGTTCATAATATAAGTTGCTGTGAGGACACAATCATTCCAAAATTCAAGTGGCAAATTTGCTTGGAATCTAAGGGCTCTAGCAATATTCAAGATGTGTTGGTGTTTTCTTTCAACTACCAACACATCAAATCTGAGTCAAGGGAGAAGAAAGTTTGATTCTAGGGCAAGGAGGTGTATTTTTCTTGGTTACCCATTTGGAGTAAAGGGTTATAAGTTGCTAGATTTAGAAACCAATGATACCTTTTTGTCCAGAAATATAATCTTTCATGAAAGCATTTTTCCTTTCAAAACACCTTCAGCACCTGCTGATCTAACTACTCCTATAATTCAGCAGCAACATAATCCTTTTACCTTAGATCATTTGAACATCAATCCCACCTCTTTCGATCCTGCAGCTAATGATTGCAGTTCATCTTCCAATTCTGATGATTTGTCTTCCAATGCAGCCCCTTTACCCGAAACAAGTGACACAAGTATTTCACCCCTTCACATGCAACCAAGTCCTTACCTCACAGATCATACACCCATCTCCACCTCTTCCTCCCCTCACATACCAGTTCAAAAATCTGCTAGAGTAAAGCAGGCCTCTAAGTACTTGCAAGATTTCCATTGTCAACAGGTCTCTCTCAATTCACTCGATCCAATTCAGCTCACGACAGTTGAGGTTCCTCCAGGTAAACAATTTCCCTTGAGTAATGTTCTTTCATACAATCAGTTTTCATTACCTTTCCAAGTATTTTCTGCTTCTATCTGTTCCCATGTAGAACCACAAACATATGCACAGGCTGTTCTTGAACCCCACTGGCGTATAGCTATGCAGAATGAGTTGGAAGCATTGGAATCTAACCAGACATGGATCATGACAGATTTGCCTCCTGGGAAAAGACCTATTGACTGCAGATATGTGTATAAAATCAAGTACAATTCAGATGGTAGCATCGAGAGATTCAAAGCGAGATTGGTCGCAAAGGGGTACACACAACAAGAGGGGTTGGATTATCAGGAGACATTCTCTCCTGTTGCAAAACTGGTCACGGTTCGTTGTCTCTTGGCCATAGCAGCTGTAAAAGGTTGGGGTTTGTATCAATTTGACGTCAATAATGCATTCATTCATGGGGATTTGCAAGAAGATATATACATGAGACGCCCCCCTGGGTACACTCAAGGATCTCCCCATCAAGTTTGCAAATTGCTCAAAAGTCTCTATGGCTTGAAGCAAGCATCACGACAATGGTACTCTAAATTCTCCACCTCTTTAATTGAATTTGGTTTTAGTCAATCCAAGTCTGATTACAGCTTGTTCATTAAGCATGATGATCATTCTTTCACGGCACTTTTAGTATACATTGATGATATTATAGTTGCAAGTGATTCTCCTGCTGTTGTTGAAGAAATCAAGGTCTTTC
The DNA here is from genome assembly GCA_009078335.1 of Salix brachista. NCBI lineage: Eukaryota > Viridiplantae > Streptophyta > Magnoliopsida > Malpighiales > Salicaceae > Salix > Salix brachista. The sequence continues at coordinate 761,297 of CM018582.1, forward strand.
TCAACAACAAATTTAAGATCAAAGATTTGGGGAAACTGCGATATTTCCTTGGGATTGAAATCTCCAGAACAACACAAGGTATACAAATATGCCAAAGGAAATATGCTCTAGATATTCTAGCCAACTCAGGAACTCTAGGGTCTCGGCCTTCAAAACTCCCCATGGATCAGAATCTTCGGCTTAGCCGAGAAAAGGGTGAAAGATTGTCTGATCCTACATATTACAGAAAATTGGTTGGTCAGCTTTTGTATTTGACAATAACCAGACCAGATATATCCTATAGTGTGCAGAATTTGAGTCAATTCATGGATCAGCCTACAGACCTTCATTTGGCAGCAGCATACAAAGTTCTGAAATATCTTAAAGGGACTCCAGGACAAGGTCTTTTCTTCCCTTCAAATAATTCCTTGAATCTAATAGCCTACTGCGACTCTGATTGGGCATCTTGCCCTGATACCAGGCGTTCTGTTTCAGGATTCTGTGTTTTCCTTGGTTCTTCTTTAATTTCTTGGAAATCCAAGAAACAATCAGTTGTATCTCGATCTTCAGCGGAGGCTGAATATCGCGCAATGGCCACTACTAGTTCAGAAATTACTTGGTTGCGTTTCCTGCTCACCGACTTGCAAGTTCCTCATTCTCATGCTGCTGAGTTGTATTGTGATAATCAAGCTACATTGCATTTGTCACCTAATTCGCGAAAAAATTCAAGAAGGTGTTCTGAGGACAGCACATGTTTCCACAAAGCTTCAGTTGGCTGATGTTTTTACAAAGGCCCTGCCTGCAAACTTGCTGTCTTCTCACTTATCCAAGATGGGCATTGTGAATTACTATGCTCCATCTTGTGGGGGGCTGTTGAAGAATGAAAAAGATAAAAAGTTGTTAGAGGAGAAAGGATGATTGTTTCTCTGTTTTCCGCTGTAAACTCTGTTATTCTTTTCCTTCCCTTTTCTGTTATTCTTTTTCATCTGACATGCCGTTTTGGTATAATGTGGGCTGTGCATCATGCACACCTCGTGGGCTGGTACAAGGTGATAGGCAAACCTGTTATGTATAAATAGAGTCCTGTATTCAACTTGTAATAGTAGAGAAATTAATGAGAAGTAGAGGGTCCAGTGCTTATCCCAAAACCTCACTATCCCTTCGTCCCATTCTCTCATCTTCTTCATGATCTGCAGCTCTTAATATTTCTTTCATTTTGTTTATTCTTTTACTTTATTTTCTCATGTAATTTTAATATTTTTGAAGCAGGATGCTGAAAAATTGCGTGGCCTTACCCTTGATATGCGTGCATTAATGGAAGATAATTTTACCGAAGTTATCTGTGGTGATTCAATGGTTCACGACAAGCATTACTTCTTTCAACGTTATCGTCTTCCTGCGTTTCCATCTCGGGAATGGCTTTCTGACCTTTTCTTCGGGGAACAATTACAGATCAGTCAGGCAAGTTTGTTACCCGTCCTCAGCACGGATGCTTTGAGAAATATGCGGAATGTAAAATTTCTCCAACTAAATTACATGAAGTTCTATGGAAGTTATGAACACTTCCCTAAGAATCTTATATGGTTATGTTGGCATGGATTCTCTTTAAGATCCTTACCGAAGCACTTATGCTTGGAAAAGGTTGTGGTTCTTGATCTATCCAGAAGCTGTCTAGTTGATGCTTGGAAAGGCAAACTGGTATGTTTCTAGTCTCTGTCCATAGCTATCTTTCTCATTTTCAGTTGATTACAACTAAATTTGAGTGTTTTTGCAGTTCCTTCCAAAATTGAAAATACTTGATTTGCGTCACTCACATGGCCTCATTAGAACCCCAGACTTGTCAGGTATCCCACGACTTGAAAATCTAATACTTTAAGACTGCATCCATTTTGATGCGGACAGGATAGCAAACACATATTTGGAACATTTAATGCACCCGAAGCAGCAGGCATTTTAAGTTTCTCCCGTTCTTTTATTGAGTTTTTATTTCCCCATTAATTCTGGACTGTTTCCAGATTTAATGGACTTGTTATGAGTGTTTTTATTTCCCCATTAATCCTGGACTGTTTCCAGAATTCAATGGACTTGTTTTGAGTGTTTTAAGTGTTTTTATTTCCCCATTAATTCTGGACTGTTTCCAGATTTAATGGACTTATTATGAGTCTAAGGAGTTATTGTTGTAGGAGTCTAAGAGTTACAGTTTCTTTGTATTTAAGGGATTGTACCCACGTTTTAGTGGGGAGAATGAAATAAGAAAAAAAAACTCTTTGAGTAGTTAACTCAAGAACACTTCTCTTTCTTCTATTTTTCCGTGGAATTATAGACTAAAGAAAACCTTGTGTGCTTTATACGTGTGAGTTCTGTTTTAGACTACATCAGGTTGGTATCAGAGCTCGGTCAGAAATCGTCGACATGGCACCAAGAAGACGTGTGAACCTACCGAACTTCCGTGAGCAACCAGTGAATGAAGTTTATGAGCGCGATGAGATCGCACGACTACAGCAACAAGTCGAGACATTGACGCAGCAATTAGCAGCAGCAATGGCTCAACATCGGGGTCCAAATCCTCAAGATGTGGAAGAGGAATCCGAAGAGGATGAAAATCCTTTCGCACCCCAACCAGCACAACGGAGACCAGCGAATGATGAATCAAGGCGTTGGGAAACAGGCCTCAAAGTTGACATACCAGAATTTCATGGTGGTTTACAAGCAGATGAGTACCTCGATTGGATCAATGCGGTAGATGAAGTTTTGGAGTTTAAACAGGTCCCAGAGGACAGACGAGTAGCCCTGGTTGCAACAAGGCTGAGGGGCCGGGCTGGAGCTTGGTGGTAACAAGTGAAAAAAACAAGGACTATACAGGGAAAAGGAAAGATCACATGCTGGGACAAGATGAAGAAACACATGCGTTCTGCGTTTCTACCATACAACTACACACGAACACTTTACCAACGGTTACAAAATCTAAGGCAGGGGAGTCGTTCAGTTGATGACTACACTACAGAATTCTATCAGCTAGTATCGCGAGATGCAATTGCAGAGGATGAGGAGTCACGAGTTGCGAGATACATTGGGGGACTGCGGATTCAATTCCAAGATGTCCTTAATATGTTTGAAGTACTAAGTGTATCAGATGCCCACCAGAGAGCTGTGCAATTAGAGAAGCAACTAGCGCGCAGGAATACCGGGATAACAAGCTTTGGAGGTTCTGGCGCAAATACTAGCAATGTCAGTGGGCGAACAGGGAATATAAGTTTTGGGGGAGGGAGCACAGGAGGTGCGAGTAGCAGCAACACACGACCAGCCGTCCCACCATCTACACTTATCAAACCTACCATGCCTACACACACAACGACACCAAACACAGGGTTTCGTTGTTTTAATTGTGGAGAACCTGGACACAGGTTCGCAGAATGTAAGAAAGGACCACGAAGGGGTTTGTTTTCAGAGATGGAAGAAATCAGCAGGGAGCAAGATGGTGATGTTGAGACAGAAGCAGTGTACGATGAAGAAGAGCGTGTAGAGGGGGATACTGGACCAATGTTAATGGTCCGACGCAGCTGCTTGGCACCACGTGGAGTAGAGGATGATTGGCTGCGCACTAATGTATTCCAGTCCACTTGCACAATTAGTGGGAAGGTTTGTCAATTCATCATTGATTCGGGCAGCTGTGAAAACGTGGTGTCCGATGAGGTGGTCCGTAAATTACACATGACAACCGAACCACACCCTAAGCCATATAAACTGACATGGCTAGATCGGAGGAGTGATGTTACAGTATCAAAACGCAGCTTGGTGTCCTTTTCAATTGGGACAATCTATAAAGATCAGATTTGGTGTGATGTGGTGTCCATGGATGCCTGTCACTTATTACTAGGCAGACCGTGGCTATATGATCGGCGTGTGATGCATGATGGGTTCTTAAATACATATACCTTCGTGTTCAATTCAGTCAAGGTTGTGTTGCTGCCAAAGAAGGAGGTCACGGGTGGTCCTTTGACAGGGGAAACCAGTAACTTATTGACAATGGCTAAATTTGAGGCAGAAATTAGAGAGTCAGGGGTGGTTTACGTGCTGATGGGAAGAGAGAAAATTGAAGGTGACACTGTCCCGAGTGATGCGGAGCCACTTGTACAAGAGTTTGGAGATGTGTTCCCAGTTGAGCTACCCGAGAACTTGCCCCCATTAAGGGACATCCAGCATCAAATTGATCTAGTTCCAGGTGCCAGCTTGCCCAATAGGCCACATTATCGGATGAGTCCGAAGGAACACGAAGAGTTACGACGCCAAGTAGAAGAATTGCTAGCAAAGGGGCATATTCGTGAGAGTCTTAGCCCATGTGCGGTGCCTGCCCTTTTGACCCCAAAGAAAGATGGAACGTGGAGAATGTGTGTTGACAGCAGAGCCATAAATAAAATTACGGTTCGTTACAGGTTCCCGATTCCCCGATTGGATGACTTGTTGGATCAGTTGAGCGGGGCCACAATATTCACGAAGTTGGACTTGAAGAGCGGATATCACCAAATTCGTATCTGGCCGGGGGATGAATGGAAAACAGCCTTCAAAACTCGGGAGGGACTTTTTGAGTGGATGGTCATGCCATTCGGATTATCTAATGCCCCCAGCACGTTCATGCGGGTGATGAATCAAGCATTGCGGCCCTATATTGGTAAGAGTGTAGTGGTATATTTTGATGATATCCTAGTTTACAGCATTGATCCTACAATACATTTACAACATCTTCGGGAAGTTCTGACCGTGTTACGTAAGGAACAATTCTTTGCAGCAAAAGAAAAATGTGTGTTCTTAACTAATAGGGTCTTGTTCTTGGGCTACATCATCTCTAATGAGGGGCTCTCAGTTGACGAAACAAAAGTTGAAGCCATCAAACAGTGGCCCCAACCACAAACCGTGACTGAAGTCCGAAGTTTCCATGGGCTGGCGTCATTCTATCGCCGATTCATTCCTCACTTCAGTAGCATAATGGCCCCAGTAACTGATTGCATGAAAGACAACAGTGGCAGGTTTGTATGGACCAATGAAGCCGAGATAGCTTTCCAGGAAATCAAGAAACGGTTAACCACCGCTCCAGTACTTGTCCTGCCCAACTTTTCAAACCCCTTTGAATTGCACTGTGACGCTTCCAAGCTAGGAATTGGGGCAGTTCTAAGCCAAAGTAGCAGGCCGATTGCCTTTTTTAGTGAGAAGATTTCAGGGTCAAAGTTACGGTATAGCACCTATGATGTTGAGTTTTATGCAGTGGTTCAAGCAGTACGACATTGGCGACATTACCTGTTTCTCCAGGAATTCATCTTATTTACTGACCATGATGCTCTCAAACATATGGGAAGTCAGGATAAAATCTCATCCCGACATGCATCTTGGGCTGCATATTTACAACAGTTTACTTTTGTCATCAAACATAAAGCAGGAACACTGAACCGAGTGGCCGATGCCCTTAGCCGAAGAAAGAATCTACTGATTGACATGCGCATCAAGGTTTTGGGTTTTGATTCCTTTCAAAACCTATATGCATCTGATCCTTTTTTTGCTGTTGTATTAGGGAAGATCCAGAACAACCAACAAATTGACTTTGTTCTCCACGATGGGTTTCTTTTCAAAGGTACACAACTATGTATCCCTGAATGCAGCCTCCGGACCAAGATAATACAAGAACTACATCAAGAAGGGCATGTGGGCAGGGATCGAACTTATTTGCTAGTCGCGGCATCTTACTTCTGGCCATCCCTGCGGAAGGAGGTTGGTCGTTTTGTAGAGCGATGCAGGGTCTGTCATGTAGCCAAGGGAGGAGCCACCAATGCTGGGTTGTATATGCCACTTCCTGTTCCAGTACGCCCATGGTCCGACATCAGCATGGATTTTGTTTTAGGCCTCCCGCGAACACAACGGGGATTCGACTCCATCTTTGTGGTCGTGGACAGATTTTCAAAAATGGTTAATTTTATACCATGCAAGAAGACGACAGATGCTGTTAGTGTGGCTGATTTATTCTTTAGGGAAATTTATCGGTTACATGGGTTGCCGGTGTCCATTGTGTCGGATAGGGACACCCGTTTCTTAAGCCATTTCTGGCGAAGTCTATGGAAGATGGTTAATACCCACCTAAATTTTAGCAGTGCTTATCATCCCCAGTCCGATGGACAAACTGAGGTGGTGAATCGATCATTGGGTAATCTCCTTCGCAGCTTGGTGGGTGATCACATAAAATCATGGGACAAGAAACTCGGTCAGGCTGAATTTGCTCATAACCATGCAGTCAATCGTAGCACCAAATTCAGCCCCTTTGAAATTGTGTATAGGTTTCTCCCACGATGTCCTCTCGACCTGGCTAATCTCCCGAGCAATTCCAAAGTTCACCACAAGGCAGAAGACCTTATCACGCAGCTGCAGGACATCCACAACTTCACCCGACAGAACCTGTTGGAATCTGTTACCAAGTTCAAGCACGATGCAGACCGCAAACGGCGCATGGTCGATTTTCAAGTGGGTGAATTTGTTTGGGTTGTGTTAACAAAAGATCGCTTCCCCGCAGGCGAGTACAATAAATTGTCCGCACGGAAGATTGGTCCAGTGGAGATTATTGAGAAAATTAATTCCAATGCTTACCGTCTCAAGCTGCCTAGTCATATTCGCACAGCAGATGTATTTAATGTTAAGCACCTAATTCCTTTCCGCGGGGACTCATCATCAGAGGAAGATCTCCCGAATTCGTGGTCGAATTCTTCTCAGCAAGGGGAGGATGATGCGGACAGGATAGCAAACACATATTTGGAACATTTAATGCACCCGAAGCAGCAGGCATTTTAAGTTTCTCCCGTTTTTTTATTGAGTTTTTATTTCCCCATTAATTCTGGACTGTTTCCAGATTTAATGGACTTGTTATGAGTGTTTTTATTTCCCCATTAATCCTGGACTGTTTCCAGAATTCAATGGACTTGTTTTGAGTGTTTTAAGTGTTTTTATTTCCCCATTAATTCTGGACTGTTTCCAGATTTAATGGACTTATTATGAGTCTAAGGAGTTATTGTTGTAGGAGTCTAAGAGTTACAGTTTCTTTGTATTTAAGGGATTGTACCCACGTTTTAGTGGGGAGAATGAAATAAGAAAAAAAAACTCTTTGAGTAGTTAACTCAAGAACACTTCTCTTTCTTCTATTTTTCCGTGGAATTATAGACTAAAGAAAACCTTGTGTGCTTTATACGTGTGAGTTCCGTTTTAGACTACATCACATTTGGTTCAGATTCATGAATCTATTGGAGATTTACGTTCTCTCGTGATGTTAAATCTGAAGAATTGCAAGAGTCTCGTGGAGCTTCCCGAAGAATTGTGTGGCTTGAATTCACTTAAAGAGCTTTATTTAAATGGTTGTTCAAATCTTGAAAGCTTGAATTTTCAGCTAGAGAATCATCAGGGACACAGGTTTCTTGAAAGTGATGCATGTGCTGCTAGTACACCATCCATAATCAGATCCTTGTCGTTGAAGCTATTGTTTCCTTCTAGGTTTTCAGCAAGAAAAGCTCCCAGATTTACATTGCCACACTCCTTGACGAGACTAGATTTAAGTGGAACTCCAATTCGTTTTCTTCCAGAAAGCATTAAGGACCTCAGTCCACTCGTAGCCCTGACTTTGAGAAATTGCCAAATGCTTCAGACACTCCCAGAGCTTCCATCCAATTTGTCCTCGTTAGATGTGTCTAGTAGTTATTCACTGCAAAGAGTTCCAAATCTAATCCCTTGGACTGTAGTATATGATTGTGATCAATTAGCTGACATCCAAGATTGGGTGAAGCTAGAATTAATCCAAAAGGCTGACTCACACATGTTCAGAATATTGGAATGGATGAACGCTCATATACAGCCATGGATATTTCAGGTCCTCCCACACCCATTTTACTTTATTTCAAATCTAGTACTTCTCCTGGAATACTTTTCCTTTGCTCATTTTATCATCGACTTCGTTTTTTATGGTACAGGTAACAGCTTTTAAGGGCGTGTTCAACGTTGCCGTATCTGATGAAGATGGGATGGTTAAGTTTTATGAGGAGGAGGAAGAGGAGTGGATAATTCAGAAAGAGTTCGTAGGCCACCTCTCATTCCAAATAGCCTCACCTGCTGCGCACCGGATATGTGCCTTTAATCTATTCACAAGGTTTCGCACCACGCGGGAAACCCGTCTCCGTGGTTCTGTTAATATCGAAATCAGAAACAATACCAGTGGTCGATCCTTGTTCTGTCCCGCCTCTTTCTTTCCGAGTGGTTACAGGCATGGGAATGGTGTAATCCAGTCGCTGAGCCACTGGAAATTAGGGGTCGAGGATCCTACATTCGATAATGGGGATGACGTGAGTATTTCTGTGCTTTCACTTGATCCAACTATTCAAGTAATGATGGTTGGTATCCTATGGTTGCATGAAGAGGAAGGAAAAGGAAATGGTGATGGCGATAAAATCCAATCAAATAATAAAGTTGTCACATCGCAATGTAGCAGCTCATCAAGCAGGGAAGTTAGCGCCACTCACAACAGTAGCGATGCTGATGATGATGTACATCTAGCCAAAACAGAAATAGCTTCTCGTATTTTCAGGAATTATTCCTGTTCTGCACGCTATAATCCTGGCAACTTGGAAGTTAGTTCGTGGTTATTTGAAAAGAAAGGTGAGAGGGTATTAATAATTTATTATATTTTAATGCAATTTGGTACTATATTTTAAAGCTTAAATATTCAAGGCTGCCTCACAAACTTCATCTCATCATCTAGTCTTTCCTTTCCATGAGCTGAGCTCCAAAAGAAATTATATTGTAGCCTTTTTCAGAGATGAGTTTTTTGTTTTTTTTTATTGTAACCACTGCTGATTAATCTCTCTGTATTTTTTATCTTTTATTTTTTTTCTTGTCATTTGATATCGATGAGTTCTGTGCTTATTTTTCTCGACAGGGATTATAGAAAAACAAGAGATACGTATTTTTTTAGCCTCTTGCATGTTTGATTCTGCTGTAAGAGATAGGGGTTGATTCTTTCGAAATGCGGAGGAGATGAGTGAGCAACAGGTTCTCTGATCACGACACATTTGTCTTCACTCAGGTCTGTATTTTTCTGGGTCGTCTCCTTCTTTTCTTTTCTTTTTTGGCATTTCAACTTATTTTCAAAGCCTCTTTAGGATTATTATATAATGAAATATTCTTTTGGATGAGATTATATTAGATTAATTCATTTTCCATGGCTCGAAATGGTTTGTTTTCAACATTTTTTTTTGCTGTGAAAACGAATCATGGTCATAAATTATATAAGGAAACATTTGTGCCAAATTCATCCATAGGAGCAGGACACTCGCCGCCGCCGGAGAAAAACTGCATGGCAGGGGGTGTGAATCAGCCTCTTCCCTTCCTTTCTCTCGCCGGTAGTGGCCTCCACGGTGACCTGCAACAGAGAAAGCACAACACACAAAAACACAAACAATGGCAGTTCAGTTTTTCTTCTCTTCTCCAGATTTCAGATCTGCTCTTCCCCTTCTTCAGGTGGCTGATCGGTGCAGAGGAGCTGGCCACCGACAGGGAGGAAAGGAGTCAGGCTGTGGGGGCGTTGGAGGCAGACGGCGCTGCTACCGAAGTAGAAGATGAAGAAGAAAAAAATGAGAGCTGATGGAGGCTACGACTGCAGCTGCCGTGGCTGGGAGGCAGATCTATCTAGTGGGCAAAGGGGGTGGCCATTGCTGAAGGCTGTGTGGGTGAACTGGAGGCAGATGGCGCTGCTAAAAGAGGAAGAGATGAGAGGACGTCGGTGCAGAGGAGCTGGCCACCGAAAGTTGGAGAGGAGGTTGGCGAAAAAAGGGGAGTAGCCGCCGGAGAAGAAGAGTTGATTGGAAGGGAAAGGAATTGAGACAGTGGGGTCTGTGTGGAGGTGCAGGGAGGTCTGCTAGGGGCGACTGGCCGGGAATAGGGGAAAGGTTGCCGGAGGCTGAGAGGAGGCTCGTCGGCGGGGGAGAGAAAAGGAGTCAAGCCATGGGGGAGAGAGGCCTGGCCGGAAAACGGAGAGGAGAGTGGAAAGGGGCGGCTGCAGCCCTAAAAATGGGAGAAAGAGATTAGGGTTTCTTGGGATTTTAGGGTTTTTTAATTTCTTTTTTTTTAATTTTCGGGGTCCCCCTTTACAAAGCAAAACTACTTTATTTATAGAGTTCGAATTTACACATTCTTTTCAATTTAGTCCTTTATTTTGGATTTGTGTAATTTGATCCCTAATTTGACCATTAAAATTCAATTGTCTTCAATTTAACCCTTGATTTCGCACAATTGGATTAGAAAAATTCAATACGGTCTCCGAACATTTCAAACTTCTCAATTGAACCCAAATTAAGTTCCAGAACTTGATTTTTCATCAATTAAACCCTTAATTAATTTGATGAGACCAATTTAAAGTATAATTAAATCCTTGCACTTAATTAAATCCTTCAATTGGATCCTAAATTAATTCTCAAACATAATTACAGTTTTAAATTGGTCGACGATTAAATCAAATCAACCCGTAAAAATATAATTATGTCGCTCGACTTAATTTTTACACAGATTTATCCCATGATAAATTATTTTTTCCTTAAATCTGTATTCTCCTCTATTTTTGGGGACAAAAGAGATACAATTAAACTGTCGAAAACAACCAAAATTTGCGCATTGATTTTTCTACCAACGCCGACCTCTTTTATTTTGGGTTTGTTATTTTTGAGTGGATTTTGGGGAGTAACCCAGAAATTAGGTGATGACACCAAAGGTGAATAATAACGAATTATCTCCAGCAATATTTTGGATATTGACCCTTTTAGGATTTATTTATCCAAATACCAACGGTGAATAATAATGAATTATCCCGCCAATATTTTGGATATTGACCCTTTTAGGATTTATTTATCCAAATACCAACGGTGAATAATAATGAATTATCCCCGTCAATATTTTGGATATTGACCATTTTAGGATTTATTTATCCAAATACTAACAGTGAATAATACGAATCACCAAAAATAAGGTTTTGATATTTTTGGAATATTGGCCAATACCCTTTGTATTTTTACAAACATGTTGTAAAATCCAAAAAAGCAAGAAATGATTTTTCTTTGCGAAATCCATGCTAAAACACATTTTTTCTTCAAACTCCGAGATACTATATATTTTTTTGAAAGAAAAAGAATTTTGAAAATATGTTAGTGTATTGGCTGTATGCACAAAAACAACACATTTTATATTTTTTAAAAAATATATTTATTTATTGCAAATTTTGTATTTTTGTATTTTTTATTATTTTTTTTATTATTGGTGGGCTGGCTGCCCACCCTGATGGGCCAGGCTGCCAACCCAATTTATATCGTTCTGGGCTTAGGCCCATGCAATTTTGGAATGGGCTTTCAGTCCACTTATTTTCGGACTGGCTTTGGCCCATTTATTTTGGGTTGGGCTTCCAGTTCCAACGGGCCGGGAGCCCGCCCTCCTCAGGGGTTCAGCCCGGGCACAAAGCCCGCCCCAGACCAGCTCACGCGGGGAGTGAATTACTTCACTCCCTCGCATGCAAAATGCAAAAGAGAAGATGAATAGTAAATTTTGGAGTGTGACTAACAATGTACCTGTCAATTCCATTGTGTAGAGGAGGTCGAGGTGGTTCTTTCTGTTGTGGTGGCGTCGAAAATGGTGGCCTATGATGGTCGGAGCAGGAGTTGGAAGTCAACCGGCTCACGTTGCTGGTTCTTGGCTGCTGCTTTGTCGTTCGTGATTGCTGCCGTTGGAGATGAAGGTTGATCTGTTGCAAGTCACGGTGGAGGTGTTTTCCTTGCTGTGCTCGCCGGGAGATGTGGCAGGAGTGGGCGAGGAGAGAGAGCTGGAGGAGAGAGAGAGCTTGCTGCTATGGCGAAGGAAGAGAGAGAGAGGCTGCTGCTGGTTCAACCAGAGCTGAGGAAGATGGCCGAGAGAGAGATGGCTGACTCTGCCGGAGATGAGGAAGATGAAGAGAAGATGGTCCCGTTCTGTCGTCCCCCTCTCTTTGTGTAAATTTTCTCCCCTTCCTCCTCTGCTTTTAATTTTTTTTTCTCTGTTCGTAAATTTTTCTATTCTTTCTCCTCTTTACGTAAAAATCTTCTCCTTTGTTTCCTCTTTTTTCTTCTTCTCTCCTCTCTGTTATTTTTCTCCTATCTGTTCGTTCTCTCCTCTGCTCGTAAAATCTTTCTCTCTTTCTATTATTGAATTTTTCTCCCCCCTCTTTCTCTCCTTTATGCTCATCCTTTTATAAGCAGTGCAGAGGTTACCGTTGCAAGCAACGGTGGGCTATCTCCTGCGGCAGTAGGCGTGCTGGTGGCGGCGGCAGGTGGCCTGCCGACGGTGGGTGTAGTGGCTTGTCGGCGCTGGGTGTCAGCAGGTGCAGTGGCTGGTCGGCAGCAGGTGGCAGGCGATGGCGTGCGCTATGTCTGTTGCTTTAGGGTGTAAGTGTAATTTAGTCCCTCAATTTATAATTGTTCTAATTGCACCCCCAATTGAATTTAAACTTATGATTTTGTGCAATTACACCCCGTCAAAATTTCAATATCAGCCTTGACTTTGCGCGCCTTTTGATCCTCAATTGACCATTAAACTCTCAATTTGTTCAATTTGGCCCCCGATTTCGCATAATTGGCTTGGAAAAATTCAAATGGGTTTCTGAAAATTCCAATTTCATCAATTGAACCCGAATTAAATTCAAGAACTTGATTTCTCATCGACTAAGCCCTTAATAAAAATTAATTTGACCAATTTAGAGTATAATTAAGTCATCGTGCTTAATGAAACCTTTCAATTTGATCCTAAATTAATTCTCAAATATAATTACACTTTTATATTGGCCAACGATTAAATCAAATTAGCCTAAAAAATATAATTATATCTTTCGACTTAATTTTAACGCAGATTTATCCGATGATAAATTACTTTAGCCTTGAATCTGCGCTTTTCTTCATTTCTAGGCACAAAAGAGGTACGATCGAGCTCTCGAAAACATCCAAAATTTCCACCTTGATTCTCCTACCAACACTGGCCTCTTTTATTTTATTTTTTTTGTTATTTTCGGGTAGATTTGGGAATGACCCAAAATTGGGTGATGACATCTGCAAGATTTGTTTTGAAGATTGATTCAATAATTGTTGAATCGGTGAGAAATTTAGGTTTGTTTGAATACGAACAGAAAATTGGAAGATGCAAATTGCAATTTCAGAAGCGTGAATTGAATCATTCGAGCTCTGATACCATGTTAAGATAGTGAATAATCATTGAAAAATATAGTAATTGAAAGGAAGAAGAAGATGATCTTGCAGGTTGTAGAAGGGAGAGAGAGGAGAGGGAAAAAGAGAATTTGAATTTGTATACTCTGTTATGTATTTCTTCTTAGTCAAATACACGTGAGTAATAGTACCTATTTATAGTAGTCTATAACAGCTACCTATTCCATACAATACCACCCACATATCAGCAGTATATACATGCATCTAAGTATACCATACGTATACTCTAACAAAGTTGGATACTTGGTGATAACATAATTAGATATAAGCCGAAAGATTCAATTGATAGGCTTCAAATCTAAAATGTTCTCTCCTCCTAGTTGATTTTTCACCACTTAACTATTTTTAGCTGAGGTACTAACTCACGTACAAAAATTATTTATATATATGGAATTATAAAAAGAACATAAATTATATAAGCAATGCATAATAAAAGTCTTAAATTAATTATAATGTTAAATCTTATGAACAAAAATGGCAATGGATAAGGGTGTAGGCTTGCTTTCTCTACGATTGCTTCAATCCAAAAAATCCAAGCCCTTCATCTTTTGAATTATTTCAGGTCTTAGAGATTCAGGCCCCGGTTGATATCTGGTTTTAGACTAATTAAAGCAATTTAGCCATCATCAGAAAGCGCTCCCGTAAAGGTTTTTCAAGTTTGGCAAACACCGATTTTGCTGAGAAAAATGAAACAAGAAAAGTCGGTCGAAGATGTTTGCTGAAAAATCAGTGTAATAATCTGAGTTGACAAAATTTTGTTTGGAAAAAGAAGTGAATGAGCTTGAGATTAAAACCTTCAACGGAACGTTATTCAAAGATTTTTTGCACACCTATGTGTCCTAACCATTTATCGTGATTAATGCAATAATTATCGCTTTCTTTTTCCTTTTTATTTATCACGAATGCAAGTAATTGTCAATAATAATCAATTACCAGTTATAAATAATTAAGGAATGCTTTGAAGATATATCGATACATGTGAGAGAAATTGATAGCTCTTCAAGAAGAGGAGAGGAGACTCACCTACCTAATGTTGAAAGCTAACTTGGTTTACAACTTGATTTTCTTATTAAGTTACCAAATTTTTTAATAAGACCACTCCACTAATAGCACACAACATGGAAAACCATGCAATTTCCTATCAATATCAAGAATTCTATAAATACCTCATCAAGCCTCTCCTTTCATCAATCCATCCATATCAATAACCCTCTCATCCTCGCCTCCTTCAACAGTTCAATCTTTCCTGAGCCATAGTATCTTGCTTGCGCAGATTTTATAATACACACAACTTGAAGCTCCTTAAGCTACTCTTTCTACTTGCTATGCTCATTTCTCTTTTAGCCATTACCACTCTTTCTGCCACACCAGCTCAAGATGTTTCAATCCATTATGGAGACTCTAACCTTCCTCAGCAAACAACTTCATCTCTGAGAGGGACGAGCCGCTTTCTAGCCCAGACTCGGACTTTCATGACATGTGACAAGAATCCTAGGGTTTGTCGAGCTCAGGGAAGCCCCGGTCCAGATTGCTGCAAGAAGATGTGTGTGAATGAAAAGACAGACAGGTTTAACTGTGGGAAGTGTGGTAAGAAGTGTAAGTACACGGAGATTTGCTGTGGAGGTCAATGTGTGAATCCAATGTATAGCAAGAAGCATTGTGGAGGGTGCAACAACAAGTGCAAGAAAGGGAGTGCATGTCAGTATGGGATGTGTAGCTATGCATAGAAATGCATGGTGCCTTGCATGCATGCATGCGTGTTCTTATGTGTTTGATATATATATGGGACCAGACAATTAGAGATTTGTTTTAATTATGTTAATAACAAAATATTTTGTGTGAGGAATAAAGGCAAACCATCGTCCAATCATAAGGTGTGCCATGATGTAAGAAGGGACATGCCTTTAAGTCTTGATTTGTTTTATGTGAATTGTTCTTAATAAAGTTTATCTTTACTCTATTTCTTTTTCTAGTTTTTAGTAAATTTGTTTTTATTTCTTATTACTAATTACTTACTGTAATACTAAAATATTGATTTCAATTAAATGAGTAAACACACAACTCAAGCAATAGGTTGAATTGATAAGAGAGAGAGAGAGAGAGAGAGTAATTAATTAAACAGGTAAAACTAAATCTCTTCGGTGCCTATGGATCTTTCAATATATTCAAAACCTCAAAAAAACAAATCCCTTAAAATTATTTTAATCTTGGTAATGTTTATTAATTTTACTGCTTGAGAGGAAAGAAAAAGAGTAAATAATTAAAGATGAAAGGAGAAAGTTGTAAGAGTAGCTGGAACCTTGTGCAGTACAACTATGGAGGAAGGAGATTTCCATGTAGGTGAATATTTCCTTATTTAAAAAAAAAATACTCTTTGGGGCAACGAAGGAAAAAAAATCTACATATTTGAGAAGTTAGAGAATATATTTACTTAAATAAGTGAATTCTCAATTTCATTCTTGATTTTTAATTATAAGTCTTACCTCTAAGAAACAATTTTACTACTAGTTATTGTTCTTAGAATTGGTTTGGCATCTCTGGAATAGAATACAACAAATCTCATCAGCCGGACATGGCAAAAGGCAAGTTCCAGCAAATTGCATCAATGGTGCTGTTGTACGGTATTTTATACGGTATTAATTAATAGTTCCAGCCGAAATATATATATATATATATAGTCGAAATACAAGGAGAAAAAATGTCTACCCTCCTTTATTTTATCTTTATCTTTATTTGTCTCCATTGAGCTTCAAGTTTAGAGTTTAGTGATAGATCTACCCGTGGGCTAATTATCTGTGGATTGATCCAGTTTAGTATAGAAATGGGCCAAGATCCAATAAAAAAATAAAATAAAATAAACCATTTGCCATGTTGAGCTCAAGGCTGAAGATAACAATCAAATTTTATGGTAATTAAACTAGAGAAAGGGGTAGATGAGCTCCAAATTAAATATATAATAATAATACTCCAATTGCACACAAATTTCGAACATTTTCTGGATGCTCGTTAATATATAATAAAAATTGTTCTTTTCAACAAACAAGTGAGGAATAAGAAAATGCTTGCAACACTTCCGTGAACAGATCGTAGAGGAAGAATATGATCTGGACCATGAATTTATGATTTTAATTATGCCCTTAAACAAGTAATTTTGATTTTATATGGTTTTCAATTCTTAGATACCATTTGATTTACTTTTTATTTCGATTCCTAATTCTTTGATGTTTTTTCAATTCAGTTTTAGATTTTGTCCCATCAAGTTAGGTAGAAAAGAAATAAACGAGATGAATTAGCATACTAGGTTAGTGCATTTTAATGGAAATAAATGGGTAGAGTTATAAATTTAACATGTTAATCGGGTTCATTGAGCCTAATTGGGTTAGGCAAAGATTACAACAACAATGAACTAAATAATCTTTAGGAGCTAGATTGGGTTTTGAATGGGGTGATCGGGTCACATTTGCAACATATTTTTTTTATATCGGCTGCGTGAAAGAAATTGATGGCTAGAAATAAAGAGAAACCATGCAATTTCCCATAATCAAAGAGAAGCCCGGCTACTTTCATGTCTTCTCTATAAATTCTTCCATAATTTCCTCTCCTTCTCAATCAAAAGCATTTATATCTACACCACTCTCCTTGATCAATCCTTTTGATCACCACTTCTAGCTATAATTTACTTGATTAAGTGCACATTAACAATTTCATATATATCATATGAACCTAATAATTATATTAGTGTTAATATTAACAATTTATTTCCAAATCATCATCTACAAACCTAATATGCATAGCGTTTTTAGAAAATAATTACTTATGAATATTCAATGCTAAACAAAATATCTATTTTTTTGTATATTTTTATATAATTTTTCTCAAGTTTTGTTAATAGATTAGTGTCAAAATTATCAATTTTTTTTTTATTATAACTTGAATTTAAGATTTTGTCAATTTCTTATTTGAAAAAAAATGCCTTTAATAGAAAGAATTTCAAAAAATAATGAATTGAAAATTGAAAATGGTGTTGATTAAAGAGAACATCTATCACTTTCAGCTTGCATGCAATAAACAATATGTGTGTGTGTGTGTGTAAAGGATAAAAATCTACCCAGGTCGACTTGGGTTAATTTGTCAAACCTGCAACGTATATCATGAAATTAGAATAACCCAATAGAAATAATTTTTTTAAAAAATATATGAAATCTAATTTGTAACTAACTATATATTGAACGATGAGATTGAAAATAATAAAAAAAAAAAAAACAATTCGGGTCAATCTAAGCTAATACGTTAAATCCGTAATATGAGTCGTGAGATCGAAATAACTTTATAAAAAATAATTATAATAAATTATGAAGCTTCAAATCCAATATATCCAATATTGAAGGTTGATATAAATAAAAAAAAATAGATCAAAATAACACTATAGAAGTAGATTGAAAAAAAAACTATATATGAACATAGTTCACTTAAGTTAACTTATCAAACCTGTGATCTAAATTATAAAATCATGATAACCCTATAAAAACAAAAGGAGATATAAAATTTAATTTCCAACCAACCTGATATTAGATTATAAAATTTATAGAATAAAAAAATGGATAAAAAAGGTAGTCAACTCAATTTAGTCTATTAAACTTGCGATCTAGATTAAAAGATTAAGATAAAACTATAAAAAGTTGTTTCATGCTTCAGGACGTCAATGTTAGAATATAATATAATCATATTCTGGGGCCTCACCTATCAGCTTAAGCTTTTAGGTGAGATGGTTCCTTAACATGGTATCAGAGCCTTGTTGACTCAGCTGTCACGAGTTCGAATCTCACCACCCCCATTCTATTTGATAAAAAAATCAAGCACAAGGTAATGTGGGCCTGTGCAAGTTTCAACAACCATCATCTTGTGGTATTTAATTTCTAACTTGTTTCTTACTTCAGCATGTGAATGGCCATCAACTTCTGGAATATACACCGCACCAAAATTTTCTATTAAACTCAATTTATAGAATAAAATTTATAATATTAGATTATAAAATTTATAGAATAAAAAAATGAATAAAAAATATAGTCAACTCAATTTAGTCTATTAAACTTGCGATCTAGATTAAAAGATTAAGATAACACTATAAAAAGTTGTTTCATGCTTCAGGATGTCAACAGCCATCATTCTGTGGTATTTAATTTCCAACTTGTTTCTTACTTCAGCATGTGAATGGCCATCAACTTCTGGAATATATTTTTCTAACTTGTTTCGCACTTCAGGATGTCAACACCGCACCAAAATTTTCTATGCATCTCTGGTCATTCCCACTTCCTGCTTCCAATTTGGTTCAAGGGCCATTAGCCATGGAAAATTCAGAGTGCATTTCTCGGGCAGTGACTTCTGTCCGTGGAAATTACAATTCTTCAATACTATGAAATCATAACACCTTACAACTTAAGTTATTAGGTAAGATTTCACAATATATTTTATATTATTTTCTAATACATTATTTCAAGTAAAAATCTTTTGGGTTTAAAATTTATATAAACTCATACTATCTTGTATTTTATTTTTATCAAATATAATAAAATAATAAAAATTGAACTAAACTAAACTCTAATACTATATTAAAGAATTATTTTATTTAAAATTTTAAATAGATAAATAAAATTTTAAAATATAATTTATATTATTATTTGATACTCAACCTGTCACGTTGCTTTGCATTTCTCTTCAACGTTCAACGCGTCAAGATACCATAGGGTCAAATTCATGTTTGATTGTTGCGACGCGTGACATTTCATTTTATCCATGTCAACATCCAAGTCTTGCAGATACAACCAAAAAAGTCCTCAACCGGAAACGTTCCGTACCATAGGGACAGTATATAATTGGTGTTGCTGTCGATCTTGAACTATCCACATTAATCCTGCAGCTTTCGTTCAGATCCTTGAAAAGTTTTATCTTTGCTTGACTCGAAATGGCTGCTGGGAAATATCAAGAGTCCTCCTCTTCACGGTTTTCTAACTGTAAACATCAAGTGTTCTTGAGTTTTAGAGGTAGTGACACCCGCAAGAACTTTACCGATCACCTCTACTCGGCCCTAGTCCAAGCTGGGATTCACACATTTAGAGATGATGATGAGATTCAGAGAGGACAGAATATAGAGCTGGAGATCCAGAAAGCAATACAGCAATCAAAAATATCGATAATCGTGCTCTCCAAAGACTATGCTTGGTCGAGATGGTGCCTCGATGAACTTGTGATGATCATGGAACGTAAGAGGACTGCTAACTCCATGGTGTTGCCCATATTCTATGATGTGGATCCATCCCAAGTCAGAAACAAAACAGGGAGCTTCGCTGACGCATTTGTCGAGCATGAAAAGCGCTTGAAGGGGGAGATGGAGCGGGTGAATGGGTGGAGGATTTCTTTGAAGAAAGTTGCAGATTTGGGAGGAATGGTTTTAGGAGATGGGTAAGCTGTATTTCTTAATGCAACTACACATGGCATAAGACTAGAATGCTGGTTGTGAACTATTTTTCGGAGAACATTTAAGAAAAACAAAATAAAAGACTTGTGATTTCTTCTTTGTTACATGATTTTTTTTACCCCCAAATTTAACTAACAATGACTGGGGCATACAGCCTGCTATAATTTATTAGCTAAATACTGTTTATTTCTATTCCTTATAGAGAGACTACTAATTATCGTACATTGTAATTTACTTTCTGATGTAGGTACGAGGCACAGTTTGTCCAATCTATTGTGGAGAAGGTCTCGAAGAATTTGGATCGAAAAGTATTCCATGTCCCCCTTCATTTTGTTGGAAGACATTCTCTAATACAGTATATCAACTCATGGTTGCAAGATAGGTCCCATGGTGCGGCCATTGCTTTGCTCTACGGAATTGGTGGAGTTGGAAAGACAGCCATAGCGAAGAGTATTTACAACCAGAACTTTTATAAATTTGAAGGAAACAGCTTTCTATCAAATTTTAGAGAAAGGTCAAAAGAATTCAAGGGTATGGTTTGCCTACAGAGACAACTTCTTTCCGACATCCTGAAAAAGACTGTTGATGAGATAAATGATGTTGATGAAGGAATTCTGAAGATTAAGGATGCATTATGCTGCAGAAGAACTCTTATTGTTCTTGATGATGTGGACGACAGGGGGCAGTTCAATGCAATCGTTGGCATGCAAAATTGGCTCTGTGAAGGAAGTAAAATCATTGTAACAACTAGAAATAAGAGTCTGATTTCAGCTAATAATGATATTGAATGGGTCAAGTGCAAAGTTGAGCCTCTAGATAACGTAAAATCACTTGAGCTTTTCAGTTGGCATGCCTTTGGACAAGCTTACCCTGTTGAAGGTTTTGCAGAGGACTCCTGGAGAATAGTTCATCATTGTAATGGCCTTCCATTGGCCCTTCGAGTTATTGGTTCTTCATTATCTGGTAAGAGTAGAGAAGTGTGGGAGAGTGCATTACAAGAAATGGAAGTGATTCCAAATTGTGAAGTTCAAAAGGTTCTTCGAATAAGTTACGACTCTCTTGATGATGATTACCAGAAAAACTTATTCCTTGATATGGCTTGTTTCTTCAATGGGATGGATTACAATTATGCTGTTAAGATACTAGATGGGCTCGGTGTAGGTGCAAGATTCAGGATTGACAATCTCATCGATAGATGTCTGGTAGAAATTGTTGAAATCAACAATGATAAGAGATTGTGGATGCATCAACTCGTAAGAGATATGGGAAGGGAAATCGCTCGTCAAGAATCACCCAAGTGTCAAAGAATATGGCATCACATGGAAGCTTTTACAGTTTTGAAAGAAACAAGTGTAAGTATCTCATTTTGTTTTCTTATTTGCATGGTGTCTATATGGCTTTTACCTGATCATGTTGTTTATTCTTTTACTTTCTTTTCTCATGTAATTTTAATATTTTTGAAGCAGGATGCTGAAAAATTGCGTGGCCTTACCCTTGATATACATCCATTAATGGAAGATAATTGTACCGAAGTTATCTGTGGTGATTCAATGGTTCATAACTTCTTTCAACATTATCGTCTTCCTGCATTTCCCTCTCGGGAATGGCTTTCTGACCTTTTCTTCGGGGAACAAGTACAGATCAGTCAAGCAAGTTTGTTACCGGTCCTCAGCACGGATGCTTTGAGAAATATGCGGAATGTAAAATTTCTCCAACTAAATTACATGAAGTTCTATGGTAGTTATGAACACTTCCCTAAGAATTTGATATGGTTATGCTGGCATGGATTCTCTTTGAGATCCATACCGAAGCACTTATGCTTGGAGAAGCTTGTGGTTCTTGATCTATCCAGAAGCTGTCTAGTTGATGCCTGGAAAGGCAAACTGGTATGTTTCTAGTCTCTCTCCATAGCTATCTCTCTCATTTCCAGTTGATAACAACTAAATTCGAGTGTTTTTGCAGTCTCTTCCAAAATTGAAAATACTTGATCTGCGTCACTCACATGGCCTCATTAGAACCCCAGACTTGTCAGGTATCCCACGACTCGAAAATCTAATACTTGAAGACTGCATCCATTTGGTTCAGATTCATGAATCTATTGGGGATTTACGTTGTCTCGTGATGTTAAATCTGAAGAATTGTAAGAGTCTCGTGGAGCTTCCAGAAGAAGTGACTGGCTTGAATTCACTTCAAGAGCTTTATTTAAATGGCTGTTCAAATCTTGAAAGCTTGAATTTTGAGTTAGGGAATCATCAGGGACACAAGTTGCTTCAAAGTGATGCATGTACTGCTAGTACACCATCCATAATCACATCTTTGTCGTTGAAGCTATTGTTTCCTTCTAGGTTTTCAGCAAGAAAAGCTCCCAGATTTACATTGCCACACTCCTTGACGACACTAGATTTAAGTGGAACTCCAATTCGTTTTCTTCCAGAAAGCATTAAGGACCTCAGTCCACTCGTAGCCTTGACTTTAAGAAATTGCAAAATGCTTCAGACACTCCCAGAGCTTCCATCCAATTTGTCCTCGTTAAATGTGTCTAGTTGTTACTCACTGCAAAATGTTCCAAATCTGATCCCTTGGACTGTAGTATATGATTGTGATCAATTAGCTGACATCCAAGATTGGATGAAGCTAGAATTAATCCAAAAGGCTGACTCACACATGTTCAGAATATTGGAATCGGTGAACGATCAAATACAGCCATGGATATTTCAGGTCCTCCCACACCCATTTCACTGTATTTCAAATCTACATATGTATACTTCTCCTGGAATATTTTTCCTTTGCTCATTTTATCATAAACTTCGTTTTGATGGAACAGGTAACAGTTGTTATGGGCGTGTTCAACGTTGTCGTATCTGATGAAGATGGGATGTGTAAGTTTTACGAGGAGGAAGAAGAGGAGTGGATAATTCAGAAAGAGTTCGTTGGCCACCTCTCATTCCAAATAGCCTCACCTGCGGCGCACCGGATATGTGCCTTCAATCTATTCACAAGGTTTTGCACCACGCCGGAAACCCTTCTCTGTAGTTCTGTTTATCTCGAAATCAGAAACAATACCAGTGGTCGATCCTTGTTCTGTCCCGCCTCTTTCTTTCCGAGTGGTTACAAGCATGGGAATGCTGTAATCCAGTCGCTGAGCCACTGGAAATTAGGGGTCGATGATCCTACATTTGATAATGGTGATGACGTGAGTATTTCTGTGCTTCCACTAGATCCAACTATTCAAATAATGATGGTTGGAATCCTATGGTTGCATGAAGAGGAAGGAAGTGGTGATGGCGATAAAATCCAATCAAAAAATAAAGTTGTCGCATCCCAATGCAGTAGCTCATCAAACAGGGAAGTTATCGCCACTCACAACAGTAGCGATGATGGTGGTGATGCACATCTAGCCAATGTAGAAATAGCTTCTCGTATTTTTAGGAATTATTCCTGCGCTGCACACTATAATCCTGGCAACTTGGACGTGTGTTCGTGGTTATTTGAAAAGAAAGGTGAGATGGTATTTATAATTTATTATATTTTAAGCAATTAGATATCTAGTCTTTCCTTTCCATGAGCTGAGCTACAAAAGAAAATATATATTAGCCTTTTTCAGAGATGAGTTTTTTATTTTTTTTATTGTAACCAACGTTGATTATTCTCTGTATTTTTAATCTTTTATTTTTTTTCCTTGTCATTTGATATTGATGAGTTCTGTGCTTATTTTTCTCGACATGGATGGTGGAAGAAAAAGGGAGGCATATTTGTTTAGCCTCTTCCATGGTGTTGGAAAGTAAGTTGCAGAGCTGGTTTAATGGAGGCAGAAGACAGTGACAACTGGCAGTGATGACTGACAGTGAAGAAGAGGAAGAAGCCAATTCATATAAACACCAAACATGCATTACGTGTGTGTGTTGAACATGCATTAAGTGCTGCATTAAGTTCTTTTGATTAGTTAAAAGTCAGTTACAATCTGTTAAGCATGTAAAACACATGTTCTAAGCCTAAGAGTATATAAAGGCATAAAATCAAACATATGGTAAGCACAACAGAAATCAGCTTACCTTTTCTGCAAATCCTCTCGGGAATTCCAAATTACTCTGTTTCTTCTTCTCTCCCAAAACACAATCAATTATCCCTGCAAACACAATTGAATCAAAACCAAATCATAAACTGAAAAAACTCAGAATTACAACATGGTATCAGAGTTGGCTTGATCAACAAGGAAGGGAGTAAAATCAATTTGTGATCATACAAAACAGAAATTAAAGAAGAAGAAGAAGAAGAATGGTGAGTAGTGGTGATTTAAGAACACCTCAGTTCAATGGAGAAAACTATGACTTTTGGGCAGTAAAGATGGAGACAATCCTCATAGCATTTGATCTATGGGATGTAGTTGAGTTTGGCATGGAATCAAACTCTGTTATGACAGATGAATCAAAGAAAGAAGGAGATGAATCTGAATCTGAGGAGGCTTCTGATTCCAAAGGAAAAAAGGTTGATGAGGCTGTTGTATCCAAAGCAAATAGGATCAAAAATGACAAGGCATTGAGCATTCTTCAAGGAGCATTGACAGATGATCTTTTTCCGAGAATCAGAAATGAAAAAACAGCTAAAGAAGCATGGGAGATTCTGAAGAGAGAATTCAGAGGTGATAAAAAGGTGAGAGCAGTTAAATTACAAGTTGTGATGGCAGAATTTGAATACATGAGAATGTCAGAATGAGAAGGCTTAGAACATTACCTTTCTAAGTTTTTCGAAACAATAAACAGCCAAAAATCACTAGGAGAAGATGTTCCTGAGGTCAGAATTGTGCAGAAACTTCTTATGAGCTTGAATAGAAGATACCAATCCATAGTTTCAATCATTGAAGAAACTAGGGATCTTGATGAGCTGAAGGTTGAAGAGGTGATAGCCTCGGTCAAGGTCTTTGAACAAAGAGAGGACCTGCATGATGAAAGAGATAGGATTAATGGAACAGAGAGGGCATTCAGCAGTCTCAAGGTTGGTTATAACCCTGGACCTGCTGCTGCAAACAGACTTTCAAATGGAAAATTTAATCCAAAGTGGCAGAGACAAGTTCAAAGTCACTCAATCTGGAACCAAGGGAGAAATGTGAGTAATAATCAGAGTACAAATTGGAATCATAAGGCTGGAACTAGTCATGGCAATGGTTTCAATTCACAGTATAGAAATATGAACAACAATCAGCCGAATACCAAACCACAATGCAGCACTTGTCAGAAATTTCATCATGGTGTTTGCAGGTATAAAGGTCAGCCTAAATTTGGAAGATGCAATATGTTTGGGCATAATACAAATGATTGCAATGATTACAAGCAATTGGCAAATTGTGCACAGGAGGAGGAAGAAGTGTCCATTGCAAATTTTTATGCTTGTCATGTAGCAAGTATAAAGAACAAGGATGAATGGTTTGAGGATAGTGCTTGTAGTAATCACATGACTTCACAAGAGTCAAAACTGATAGACACTCACAAAGCACAATTTTTGATTGAGAATGGAGAACTGGAGCAAAAACTAGATATTGCTGGCATGATAGAAGCTGAACTGAATCAAAGATTGGAAGAACTGGACAAAGTGAAAGATACACTGATAATGGAGAAAGAGGCTTCCATTCAAAGCACCCCATCGCGTGAGCGCGACGTCGTGACGACCCTCCCCGTGAGCGAGGGAATTCGATGTGAAGGGGTCTAATTTTATTTTTGGAAAGGGAGTCGCCACCTAGTATTATGGTTATTAGGAAACCTAAACTGGTCTTTCAGAGATTCTAGGATACGGGACTAGTTGCGTAAATGGAAGGTTTTACCACCCCTAGTACGCCCTACCTAAGGTAAGCTGCTTGGCGTTTTGGTTTGCTTATGATTTGTTATGGTTTTGATCTTTCAAAGCATATGTTGGTTAAATGGTGATGGGATATTACCCTGCCGAATATTTTGGATATTAACCCCTTAGGATTTATTTATCCAAACACCGACGGTGAATAATAGCATATCATTCCCGCCGAATATTTTGGATATTAACCCTTTAGGATTTATTTATCCAAACACCGACAGTGAATAATAGCATATCATTCCCGCCGAATATTTTGGATATTAACCCTTTAGGATTTATTTATCCTAATAACGACAGTGAATAATAAATTCCCAAAAATAAGATTTTTATATTTTTTTGAAATATTGGCCAATACCCTTTGGATTTTACAAACTTGTTGTAAAATCTCAAGATGCAAGAAATGATTTTTTTCTTTGCGAAATCAATGCTAAAACATATTTTTTTCAAACTCACAGATAATATATATATTTTTGAAAGAAAACGAATTTTTAAAATATGCTAGTGTATTGGCCGTATGCATAAAACCACATTTTTTTGTTCTAAATATTTTCTCAAAAAATGCATTTTTTATTTTTTGCAATTTATATTTTTCCTATTTATTATTATTATTTTATTATTATTATTCTTTTCTATTTTTTTCCCCAGTGGGCTGCCTGTCAGCCCACCCTATTTGGAGTCTGGGCTGCCAGCCCAGCCTGTCTCGGGCTGGGCTGTCAGCACAGAGAAAAACTAGGCTTGGGCTGTCAGCCCAGTCTATTTCAACCTGGGCTGTCAGCACAGAGGGACCTGGGTTGTCGGCCCATAAAATCTTGGGTCTGGTCCGTCGGCCCAGAAAATGTGGTCTTGGTTGGGCTTCAGTCAGACGGGCTGGAAGCCCGTCCTTCTCTCGGGCTGGGCTTCCACCCCAGACGGGCTGGAAGCCCGCCTCATTTATAAGTCAGGCCGGGTACCCAGACCTGTCCCGACCCGGCATGGCGGGGAGTGATTTAATTCACTCCCCGCATGCAGATATGAAGAAGATGAACAGTGAAAATGGAAATTTTCGAGTGTGATGAATGGCTTACCTGTTAACACCTTTAGGTAGAGGACATCGAGGTGGTTCTTCTGGTCATGGTGGCGTCGGAAATGATGGCCTGTGGTGGCCGGAAAAGACATCGGAAGATGCACGGTTTGGCTTGCTGTCGTCGGGGCTGTCACCGTTTCTTCGCCTGAGCAGCTGCTGGGATGTCTGGCGTGGAGTGGAGGCTACCGGAGGTGATGAGGGTAGATATAGGTGGATGAATGGTGGCCCAAGTTGGCTGGCCGAGAGGGATGAAGGAGAGAGCTTCTTCTGGTTCTAGAGAGAGAAGCTGAGACCGAGAGAGAAAGAGCTGGACCAAGAGGGATGAAGACCAGCTATCTTTCTCACGTAAATCTTCCCTTGTTTTTTGCCTTTTCTCTACTTTTTCCCCCTCTCTTTGGTTCCCTTTCTGCGTTAAATCCTCCCCGATTTATAGCCATGAAGGCACCCCTTCGGCTGCCCATGGCGTGCAGCCGAGGGGTGGTCGCCTGCCTTGCCCAGTGGCAGCGGTGGACGTGCCTGACACTGTTCAGGCGACTGAAGAGTGCAGGCACGCCTGCAAGACAATGATTTGACCAAGATGCAATTTGGTCCCTTGATTTAAAATTGTTCTAATCAAAACCTCAATTGGTTTTAAAATTTCAATTTTGTGCAATTGCGTCCCCGTTAAAATTTCGAGAGTAGCCTTAGCTTTGCGCGCCTTTTTATTTTGGTCCTTGGTTTCTGATTTGCTCGATTTAACCCCCAATTAACCATTAGACTCTCAATTGATTCAATTTGGCCCCCCATTTCGCATAATTGGCTTGGAAAAATTCAAATCGGTCTCCGAAAATTCCAATCTCATCAATTGAATCCGAATAAAATTTACGAACTTAATTTTTCATCGACTAAGCCCTTAATAAAATTAATTTGACCAATTTAGAGTATAATTAAGTCGTCGCACTTAGTTAAACCCTTCAACTTGATCATAAATTAATTTCCCAATATAATTACACTTTATATTGGCCAACGATTAAATCGAACGGGCCCATAAAATATAACAATATTTTTGACTTAATTTATACGCAGATTTATCCGATAATAAATTACTTGAGCCTTGAATCTGCGTTTTCCTTCATTTTTTGGCATAAAAGAGGTATGATCGATCTCTCGAAAAACATGCAAATTTTACCTTGATTTTTCTACCGACACCAGCCCCTTTTATTTTATTTTTTTGTTATTTTCGAGTAGTTTTGGGGAATGACCCAAAATCGGGTTATGACACATTCAAAGCAATGAAGAGAGTCTGAAGATCACAGAAGACTTAAGAACCTTGACTGATTGGCTGCAGGAGGAAAAATCTGCCACTGGGAAAGAACTAGAAGCTCTCAAGGCAGAACTTTCTATCACAAAGCAGCAGCTGGAATCTGTAGAACAGCAAGTTGCTGATGGTGTCCGTAATATGAAAGTAACCAAGGAAGAGAATGAATCTCTTACCTTGAAATTATCTGAAATCTCAAATGATTTGGAGCAAGCACAAAATACATTTGATGGGCTCATAAGTGAATCAGGACAATTAAAGGAGAAATTGAGTAACAGGGAAAGGGAGTATTCGTCTCTTGCAGAGATGCATGAGATACATGGGAATGAATCATCAGCTAGGATAAAGGAATTAGAAGTACAAGTAAGAGGTCTGGAACTAGAGCTGAAATCATCACAAGCCCGGAATAGAGATCTTGAGGTGCACATTGAAGAGCATGTTAAGGAAGTGGAAATAGAAGTTGATGAACATCCTTCTACAACAAAGACAACAGAAAAACACATGCTCGCAAAAAGAAGAGACCAAAGAGCAGGAAGAGTGTGGCTCGGGAGTTGAATGCAACATAGAAATGCAGAAGAACGGTTCAAATGAATTCGATGAGGAATCACAAGCAGAAGCAACACTTCTATTGTGTGATAATATGTCAGCAATCTCAATGGCTAGAAATCCAGATTGAGATTGAATCTTGGGGTTAAACCAGTCAGCAACTTAGAAGAGGCTGTTGAAAGTAAGTTGCTGAGCTGGATTAATGGATGCAGAAGGCAGTGACAACTGGCAGTGATGACTGACAGTGAAGAAGAGGAAGAAGCCAATTCATATAAACACCAAACATGCACTATGTGTGTGTGTTGAACATGCATTAAGTGCTGCATTAAGTTCTTTTGATTAGTTAAAAGTCAGTTACAATCTGTTAAGCATGTAAAACACATGTTCTAAGCCTAAGAGTATATAAAGGCATAAAATCAAACATATGGTAAGCACAACAGAAATCAGCTTACCTTTTCTGCAAATCCTCTCGGGAATTCCAAATTACTCTGTTTCTTCTTCTCTCCCAAAACACAATCAATTATCCCTGCAAACACAATTGAATCAAAACCAAATCATAAACTGAAAAAACTCAGAATTACAACACATGGTTGGTTTTGCTGTAAGAAATAGGGATTGATTCTTTCAAATTTCGGAGGAGATCAGCGATCATGACACATTTGTCTTCACTCAGGTCTGTATTTTTCTGGGTCGTCTTCTCTTTTTCTTTTCTTTTTTGGCATTTCAACTTATTTTCAAAGCTTTTTTAGGATTATTATATAATGAGATATTCTTTTGGATGAGATTATATTAGCTTGGTATTAGAAATATGATTTTAATAAGATAAAGTCTTTGAAATATAAGGTGTGTCTACCACCTTCCAATCACTACATTTTTTTTCATGGGATAAAAAATTAATAGGATGGATATTAATAACATGGAAACAATATAAGTAAATTACTCCATAGTCCATATAGTAGTACATGGTAATGATGAACTCATGGTAGTGCTTGACTGGAAAAAAGTAATTTGGCTCAGTGGAGCTTTAATAATTTATTTTCCATGGTGGTTTAGCCACGAGGTTTTTGTTTTTTCCGAGAATTAGACTTCTTCCCTGTTATTGTCTACTAGTGTGTTGTCTTTTTATATGCTGTGATAGTTCATTATTTGTCCTCTATTTTTTCAGGTCTGGTAGCTGCAGTTCTTCTTGCTTGATTTAGAGAGGGCCTGCTGGATTAGTTTCTGTATTTTTCGCATCTAGGCATTGTTCGCTGTGTTTTCCCTGCAATGTTTGTTTAAATTCTGGAGATGGCTCTTTTGTAAAAGTTATAATAGATATTTCAAGAGACTATCCCGTATCGGTAAAACACTTGATAAATTTGTAACCATTAAAAATTTATTTTTAACAGTTACAAATATAAGTTCTACCATAATTTAATTTTATAACGGACATATTTTAAACCATAATTTAATTTTATAACGGACATATTTTAAATTATTGTAACTGTTATTTTTAATTTAATAATTAAAATAAATATGACCGTTACACAAAGAATCCACAAACTACTTTTCTTTTTCTTCTCATTTGCTGGACTCCTCTTATTTCTAAGTTGTTTTGTGTTTCTTTTTTTATTTAAGGAAGAACTTGTTGAAGAAATATCTTTAAAGACAATGCACAAGCACGCCTCAAGTTTTTTGTTTATGTTTCCTTGTATCTCATTATTTACACAACAGGTTCGTGTTTATGTGGATTTATGGGTATAGTTCCAATACTTGTTGTGTGAAGATTTCTTCATCTCCGGCAAGTTAGATAATTTGAGGGTTTCGAGCTCTATATAGTTTGTGCTTCATGAGAATGTTTGAAGCATGGTCGAAGGAAAATTCTCCACTTGCTGAGTTGCCTAATTCTTCTCCTGTTGGTTTTTTCTCCTCTTAAATATTTTCGTTTCCTATTAAATATGAAAAGATGAAGTTGAGATGAGAAGATGAAGGCTTAAGCTGAAGCAGACCATGGAAATGTACAGCACAGCTTGCAAGGAAGCACTTTCTGCCAAGAAGATTTGAGAGAAGTTCGCTGTCATTGAACTCAGTCCTGCATTTGAACATGGACTCAGTTGGCTGTTCAATGTAAGGAAGGAACTTGATTGATAGATCTTAATGAAAATGATACTAGACACCACAGCTTCAATGAACCATTAACAAATGACATTTTTTTTTTTTATCCAAATGTGGTTGGTGTGAGTAGTTCATCACTCTCATTCCTTAAGAGAGATTTGGGGTTTGACCCTTGCTCTTGTATGGGGTCACCACTTTGCCCAGCACTATACCCCTTATGGGCCGACCCGGTATGAGCGAGGATTAGTCTGGGTTGTGGATATGATTTAAAGATGCCTCTTCTCTGGGGGCCCACCCAGGACCACCTCATGGTTCAGATCAAAAATAAATTCAATAATTCTTTTTATCTAAAATAGATGTTTATAAAATTAAAAAATAACCAAATATAGATGAAATTAGATAAAATTACCAAATCAAAACAAAATTTTATTGCTGAAATAATAATTAACAGAATATTAAACTATCAAGTGTGAAAAATATAAAGATAAATAAATTGAAAGATAAAATTAAAAAAAATAAGCAAAATGTTATGTTGCTATTAATGTGTTTTCTAGTAGAAAAAATAAACTAATGAAAATAAAGAAATTGGATATTATTATTGTTTTTTGCATAAAATGTTGATTTATTAAAAAGAAAAAAAAACACTTTATTGGTTAAAATAGATATTTTAGATTGAAAACGTTAACGAAATTAAAATTGGATATGACATTGTTGAAAACCCGTGTATAGATTAGGGACCTAATTGCGAATAGATGTATAAGTTGGGACTAATAGTATATTAGCCTACCAAAAAGAATAGACATTAAATAGGAGACTTTAACCAGTCCCGATTCCAGGTCTGGAGTCAGGCTAGTGGGCGTGGGCTGCTATACGGCCCTACGAGCGTGGATATTTTTATGCCCAAGCATGAGGCCCCTTTTTTCTCTCTAATTTATTTTTACCAATTTAATTGTATTTTCTATTAGTTAATTCATGCCCACAATTAATTATTTTGAAAAAAAATGTACACTTCTTATTTATTAATTTAATTTATAATGATTTTTAGGTCTTTCAACAAATGGGTGTATTGATCTCCATAAGGAACGGGGACCCTTGCCTCCATTGTTGTTATTTTTGGGTTTGATGATCCTACCACTTCCATCTCTTTCTTCCACTTAATGTTTATAGGACTATCGTTGCTAAATTATCATACATAAATTGTTAGAAAAGAAGAATGGGATGTGATATATATTTTATAAGAACAAAGCTAAATAACAAGTATAAGAATGGAATAAATTATGGTTTTTATTAAGTGTTTTTTTCAAAATGTATATCTTCTTAGTTTTTCTCTATATCTCTTTATGTTTATGCATTATATTTTTAATTATACGTCTAAAAAACAACGTTTGAGACATACGTACATTACATATCTCAACTCTTAGTTTCCAAATAGTAACATACATTTATTTATATATTTTTGGATAATTGCAAGATTTATTATGATAAATCTATTAATTGAATCATATAAATCACTTTAACTAATTTTAAATGACATGCGCTAATGTAATTCTAATATATCTCAACTCTTAATTTTCATGCCACATGGCCACTCTAAGTTATTTCACTTCAGATTCTCTAGTCTCATGTTTTTATGTATTTAGAGATATTTGTTTTTGGATTCGAGAAAATCTCATCTCTCTTTAGGCATTCTTTATAGACCCAAGTTAAACGAGTAAGATCCTGGTTGTCCTAGACTCTTACAAGGTGAGCATGTCCTGACTCGAATCCAAGACCTGCAAAACAAATCTCAAACTCTTTATCATCACGTCACACCCCTTGAAAACATATCTAGATACATGGTTCAACATTAGAATAAATAAGGAATAAAATTCAAGTTGTTCGGCTATTAAAATTTGAATATCATATTATAAAACTATTACAATGTAAAACCCTCAATTATTAGATGAAGTATAATTATAAATAATTCTATATTAGGCTCTAAAAATAGAAAAATAAAACCGAAAGAAAGAAAAAGGTGATAAAATAGAAGATACTTAAACTGAATATTTAGTTGTTAGGTTCATAATTAATTAGAAGCCGAAAAGGAGTTATATAATCTTGATCTAGAAAATGAACCAAATTTTATATTTGTAGTTTGACATTTTATCTGTTAAAAAAGATTAATTAGTGACCATCCAAAAATACACCAAATAATGAGGAGTGTAATTACAACCCAACGTCGTCGACTGGCATTCCCATCTACATTTTTTTTTTCAAAAGAATGAGTCGACACAAAAATATTCTTCTGCATGTTGCCAAATCCATTGTACACTTGAATGATGTGGTGGGTTTCCTGGTTTTCTTTATAGTTTCAGAGTAAACTTGCTATGTCAACCATCTTTTTATTCTTGGGTTTCTTCTTCTTTGAGATAGACAAGTCAGCCAGATTGAGCTCGTGCAACCACGTTTATCTAGCTCTAAACTCTTGCCAAACAACTCAACCTAAAAAACAAAGCAAAACTAATCAATGTCTTTAGCCTCTAGACGTGTGATCCACGTTCTCTTGCTCTATAAAATTCGCTTCTTTCTATTCATTTTTTGAATTAATTATCTCACTAGCTAGCCATGGCCTCTCTAGCTCCTCTACTATGGCTTGCATATCTTGTACCATACTTATGTTTAACCCTACCAGCCTATGCACTAGATAGCAATCCTAGACCCTTATCAAGCTATGTTCCCAGAAATATGAAGATAACTCTGAACACTATCGACTCGTGCTGGCGCGCCAGGTCAAACTGGGCCAGCAATCGTCGTGCCTTGGCCGATTGCGCCGTAGGGTTTGGCAAAGGCGCAATGGGAGGGAAATATGGGGCGATATACGTTGTTACTACACCGAATGATGATCCTGTCAACCCTAAACCGGGTATGCTCCGGTATGGTGCTATCCAAAGTAACCCTCTTTGGATCGTTTTTGCCAAGGATATGGTAATCACACTTAAAAATGAGCTTATAATGAACAGTTATAAGACTATAGATGGGAGGGGAGCTAAGGTAGAGATTGCATATGGACCGTGCATAACAATTCAAGGGGTCAGCCATGTTATTATTCATGGGATTAGTATTCATGATTGCAAACCAGGAAAATCTGGTCGTGTTATTAGCACTCCTACGCACGTTGGGAAGCGTCAAGGCTCCGATGGAGATGCTATTGCCATCTTTGCATCTTCAAATGTTTGGATTGACCATTGCTATCTCGCTCGTTGCACCGATGGCCTGATTGATGTGATTCATGCTTCAACCTCCGTCACAATCTCGAACAATTACTTCTCCCAGCACGACAAGGTACTCAGACTGCACTTCATTTTTTAAACGTGTTCCGATTCTATTAGAGCATTGATTAAGGTGAGACTCGAGCAAATAATGCATGTGTTTACGTAGATCATCCTAATGTTAGCCTCTAATTATGTCCACAAAACTAATGATTTCTCAAGCTAGGCTTGCCTGCTAACCAAATATACTTCACTGGCAGGTGATGTTGCTCGGACACAATGATGGATACACAGCAGATAAAGTTATGAAAGTTACAATAGCTTTCAACCGTTTTGGGTCTGGACTTATTGAGAGGATGCCAAGGTAAAAGTGTTTCTCCTACGGGGCATTCTTTTACTTTTCGATGTTTGATTTGATAGGAGTGTTATCGATCAAATCTAAGATAAATTTTGGGGGTCAAATATTGCAGGGTAAGGTTTGGCTATGCTCATGTTGCTAACAATAGATATGATGAGTGGCAAATGTATGCAATTGGTGGCAGTGCTAATCCAACCATCTTTAGTGAAGGAAACTACTTTATAGCTCGTAGTGGCAATTCCAAGGAGGTATAGTTAATCTTCTTAAATTATATCCCATATGCAGAGAACTAGATATTCTTAAGGCTTGATTATTTGAAATCGTCCTCAACTTTCTATCTGGCTAAATTTGGCTCCCGATCTTTATTTTTATTTGAACTTCAAGAAAAGAAAAATGAAGCTATTCTTAATTATATAGCCTATATACAAAGAACTTATCTTGATTTAATATGGATAATGTTTCTGTTAGAGAATAATATAAATCATATTATGGGACCTCACTTACAAGTTTAAGTTTTTAGGTGAGATGATTCCTTAACAGTTTCTTGCATTACAGGTTACTAAGAGAGAGGCCAGGAACGGTTGGAAGAATTGGAAATGGAGATCATCCAAGGATGTGTTCATGAATGGTGCTTATTTTTTACAATCCGGATATGGAAGTTGTGCACCACTTTATTCCAAAGCTCAGTCATTTACTGTTGCTCCTGGATCATTGGTTCTTGCTTTGACATCTAGTGCAGGTCCTCTAAACTGTGTTCGGGGTCAACCATGTTGATACCCTAAACACTTTGCCAAAGCTTTCTGGACGCTCCTCTGTAATTCTATTTCCTTTTCTTGCCTTCCTTGTACCCCGATGTAAAGTGCTAGACATAGCTTCTTGGGAAGCACGTATCATAAATTTAGCACTTTGAGATATGTAATTGTAATATATACTCATCTGATTTGACTGCCATAAACAAGGACTTCAAACCAGTCCAATGAGGATAATTTAGGGTGTCAATGTAAAGCAGGTGAAGTCCACCGAAAATTGTTGCTCCAGTGAAAGCAAATTTGTGATCATTATAATATTTAGCTGACCTGTGTTCATCTCTTAAAAGTAGATAATTTTTTACAAAAAATAATAGTATTTGGAGTTAACTCGCATGGTTTTCATCTAGATTTTGATCGGATTAACAATATTTAACAGATGAACTCTCAATTCAATTCAAGAAGGATCAACCTGCGTTCATGTTGCTAAAAACAGCGATCAATTTACTATGCCAATTAAGCTCACTAGTGCATTATCTAGCTCTGACAAACAGAGGGGAGGAAAAAGGAAAGTTGACAGACAATGCAACAGCACTCTGGCAGCACTAATTTAGAAACCCGAAAGCAAAAACTATCATATAGTACTTTATAAACAGTGGAGGATAAAATTTAAAACAAAGAAAACAGATCCATTAAGCTGCATATTAAAGTGCGAAAGGCAGCTCAAAAAATAGGGAAAGTGGAAAAGAGAAAGTAATTGGTATTCACTTTCGTTGATTTGTTCTTAAAAGAGCCTATTCTCATTGCTATGAACCCCACATGTTACCGGTGCTGAGGCTCTCACTTTCTTCCAACACCATAGACCAGCTCCAATTCCTATGGCCCCAGCAGCTGAAACTCCAGTTACAGTCCCTGCAAACCACAATAAGAAACATCAGATTAAGTAAGCCTGATCATCTTACAACATGATGTCTTAAACATGCCAAGAAAATTTTGAAAACATGAATGACATTTCAATGCTGCACCTGCAATTATTCCTGCCTTGCTATGGCGACTGCTGCTGTGATCTGTAAAACAGAACCAAAATAACTTTTGATTTCTGACATTTGGGTTTGAAATAGTGGGATGAAGAGGCTTGGATAACTAAACATACCATTGCAATATGTTGTGACATTTGATCTCTGATTGCAGAGACATAAGAAATTCTGTGATTGTGTGTCAAATCCACATCTGCCACCTCCTTTCTTCATGTCTTGACATTGAAGGCAATCTGTAGTCACTGGAATTTCAAAATCAACTCGAATACCATACTCAGGTACAAGATCATCAGGAGCATTTCCACCATTAATTCTCCAATAAACACTAGTGTAACTAGCACAATACTTCAGCATCAGCCTCAAGGATTCGGTCGCTTTCGGGAAGTAGGAGCAGCAGGAACGCCCTCCTGAAGCAGCACCACATCCTGGCAAGTGCCTGCAAAGGTAGCTAGCACTGTCGCATGTCGAGTCGCACCGGTCAGGAAACCTCTCGCAGAAGATAGGTTTCGGCTCAACAATCACTCTCTCTTCACTACAGTTGAAGAAGAGGAAGTCATTTTGAGAGGAGAGTGTTAAACGAGTGTTTGTATCAAGGCTAAATGGCCTGGTTGCACGAAAGTGATGGCCATCTTGACACTTCCACATGAACGGATCCGTGACTATCATGTGAGGATCTGAGTAGCTTATGCTACGAACTTGGTATCTCCCGGAAGGCGTTCGAAGCTGGAGAACGCCGGAATCGGAGCATACAAGTACGTGCCTGTAACACGGGCTGCCACAGCCATCATCAAGGCCGAAAGGGTAGTTTATTGGAATCGTCCCACATGAGTTTCTACAATGGCTTGCAGCTTGAGCTTTTGCGAGGAAAAAATATGGGGAAATGAATGTAATGAATAGGAGACAAAAAGAATCATAAGAACAAGACCTTGAAGAGGGATTATAGGCCATTAAAATATGTGATGGAAGCTTTGGATTTCTAGTTTATATGGTCGAGGATAGCAATGAAATGAGTGAAGGGGAGGAAGGCTTCGTGAGAGTTGTCACTGAGAATAAGTGTTGTTTCTTTTTCTTTTATGTTTGCTTGCTACTTTGTTTTCGCTTGTTCTTTGCTTTCTGGTTTTAGAAGAGAATCTTGGGACAGGGAATGATTGAAGAGTATGTGTCCTATGAAAGCAAAAATAAAACACTGAAGAGCTAAAGATTCAGAGCTTCTGCTCCACTTTCTTTGGGCTTTGGGCCTGATTAAAACCCTTGAGGCTTTGGGCTTTGCAGTGTATTAGATGGGCTTCAATTACAAGATTAGATTTGTGATCTTGAGTTGATTAGAATTATATATGTATATATTTCTTCATAAGTTTGTTTTTTATTCAGTCATTGTTTTCATATTTAATATTATCTTTTATACTTATTAGTTTTCCAATCTGGGTCTCAAAATAAAAATTATTATTTGAAAAGTAAAAGCATTGACAAAATAAACAGAACACCGGAGTTTGGAAAAGGCCACCGCGAAGAAAAGTATAGTAGTGGCTGCAAGTCTGCCACAAAATAAATGCAAAAACACTAGAACAGCTTGATTTTCCAGCTTCTAGAAGAAAAATTAATTTAAAATCTTAAAAGGCTAAGATTTAGCTCTGGCTCTTCTTGTGTGATATTATTATTATTATTATTATTATTATTAGCTTTAATGAATCGCAGATCTCGAGTTTAAGTCAGGGTTTGTATTCTTTTTAAAAATTTGGGATAACTGAAATTTTATTCGTTCATCTGATCCCACAAAATACACTTTCAAAAATGAGATTTCCTCGCATCCAAAAGAAAAAATTGAGCTAATTTTATCTGTGAATATACTTTTAAGTTTTTATTGTATTTTTTCTAAGAGAATTTCATAGAAACCCACCAAAATTAATCACATATACTACACTTGACTTAGATACTTAACGCATATACTCCTGCACGTGATTAATTTTGATAAATTAATTTTAGATATTCGTATAAATCATAAAGTACATACTTAACATTTATTCAAAAATAGAACTGAATCAATTAAGAATACAAGGACAGGCTGAAGAAATATCTCGTTATTTAATAATAGATTATTAACTTATTAACCCTACCATCATCATCACCATCATCATCATCATTATGTTTATAATTATCAATCCTGTTTTTCTATGTTTTGCACTTTTTTATGTTAGATTCATGCTGTTCACATGGCCATTGCCTACCCAATTTGCTTTAACAGCTAAGGCTGCTGCCATCCAACTTAAGACTTAAACTGTTTGTTTGAAAGTATAATTTTTAAAAGTATTTTTTTTAAAATATGTATTAAATAATATTTATTTTTTAAAAAAAGTTATTTTAAGATTAGCACATAAAAATAATTTAAAAACATTATATTTTTTAATTTAAAATTAAAAAATTAAGAAAAACCTTTTTAAACAGTAATAAACGTGATTTGAGCAGCCAGCATGCCATCTGCTGTCTAATCAATTAAGGCAGCTGGTGGAAAGGGGCTTCAGTCACATAAACTAAGATAAAAGAGTGACCAGACGCTCATTAAGATGGTCAAAGGACTAATAAATAGGGTATGGTTGCCACGTTATTCAAAATTGAACCATCTCCATGTTCTTCAATTATTCTTAAAATAAAAATTAAAGAGTTGTGAGCTTCAGCTAGAATATATCCTCGCTTGCTTCAAAAAGTATACAATTCCTACAGAGTCCATGGCCTAATATGTATGAAACGACGACGTTGAAAAATTCTGGATAGAAATTACGGGAAATTAAAAAGAAAAAAAAAGAGTATATAATTAAGACTATCGATGGAGCACATCGCTGTTGTGAACACGAATACACGAAGGGTGCGTAGCTCGACACGAAAGGTGCACGGGTGCATCGCTCGGAGTGGTTGCTTGGTTTGGAAAATATGATCTCATTCATTGAAAAAAAGGCCTTTACATGTGGGTTAAAAATCAAAGAGCTTGACCAAAAAAAGTCCTGAATTTCGGACCGAATCCCACGAAATAGTCTGAAAGGTATCATTATATTCTCAGAATCTGCTACCTAGCTTGGAGATGAAGAGGAGGAACTTTCTTGTTTCAAAGTCCACCGAAATCGCCCATGGAAAAGTAGTCTTCATTTTATGGGAATTCTTCAATGTCGACTCTCCGAAATTAACCCTTTATTGTCGTGCATCCAAGTTACAACTTTTGGGTTAGAGTAGATTGCCGACACCTAAGATAGGCATGGCTCGACCTTAATTTTTTGTTTTTGTTTTTGTTTTTTCCCCCTTCTTGAGTGAAAGGATTTCAGCTTATCAAAGAAGTACCTGGCCCCATGTAGAGTTTTTGTCAATTCCCTTTAAATTACGGGAGTGTTTAGGAATACGATTGTAAGTGTTTTTTTTTAAAAAAAAAATTATTTTTATTTTTATTTTAAATTAATTATTTTTAGTATTTTTAAATTATTTTAAAGTGCATCAGCTTATCAAAGAAGTACCTGGCCCCATGTAGAGTTTTTGTCGATTCCCTTTAAATTACGTCGGTAATTGTAGTGATTGCAATGCAAGGTTTTAGAGCGATGGAGTTTTTGAGGAGCACAATGGTTGACGTGAATTTGCGATGAAATTATATCCGAATTTGATGCCTTGTGTCCTCGCTGCTGCTGGTATATAGTGGAAGGAGAATGCATTTTGATTAGAATTTTGATTTTGAT
Source organism: Salix brachista (assembly GCA_009078335.1). Taxonomy (NCBI): domain Eukaryota; kingdom Viridiplantae; phylum Streptophyta; class Magnoliopsida; order Malpighiales; family Salicaceae; genus Salix; species Salix brachista. Next base: position 801,004 of record CM018582.1, read on the forward strand.
TTTAAATACATTAAATATCACATCAATGACACATCCCTTGTCATTGATAAATTTATAAGCCTGATAGTCAATAACAGGTTTACAAATATTAAAACGATTTTCATTTTATTTTATTAACATATGTGTCTGGGTCAGCTTGCATGTATCTTGATTAATCTCACGATCCTGAAATTAATAATCATATAAGCCTCCAGTAGTCATTATATTAGCAATCACATGTCTCGAACTTGTAAGCATAGGAGAAGCAAATTTCTTAGTCTCAAGCTTTATTACCGGGCTACCTACTAGATAATTAATAATAAAACTATCTTCATATTACGTATTGTAGAAATGTCAGAAACTAAGATATATAATTAATAATTATACATAAATTACTATTTTTACGCTCTATTTGGATAAGAATTTGATAATTAAGCATTTTATTTGACAAAGAATTTGAGTAGGATGGTCTAACAAGTAACAATTGATCAAATTTCATAAACATGGATTGTTTATACTGAAACGTTAGACCTCTGCGGAATAAATGTGATTTTAAAATAAAATAGCTTGTAAAATTATATTATAGACTATACCCTCAGATATTAAATATACAAAGTACAAAATAAATGTGATTTTAAAATTTGAATTTTAGAGTGGTTAGGTTTTAACCCGGTAAAATAAAAACTCTTTATAAAGAGAGATTTGTCTTAAACTTTAGATAAGACCAATAACTAGAAACCCAACTTAGATGAATAATCAAATAACAACACAACTTGCTAAAGATAAGGTGCACTGAAAGTGATGTGTTTTTTCCTTACACAATAGATCTTCTTATACAGACTCTCGCAGACCATAAACTTCGTAATGACTATAATATTATATGGTGATTCTCTCATATCATAATTATACGATACACAAAAAATATCCCATCCCTTTCCAAAATCAGGAGGCAACTTCATTATTCAATGTTGTACAAATCACAAAAATCTAATGCACAAACTAATTAATTTTTTTCTTATACTTAGTTCTTGTAACAATCATTGCTAAAAGTTTACCATTTACAATCACTGTTACAAAAAGAAGGTTTATAGGCAACTAATTATTCCGTTGTAGATAAAAGTAAAATTTGTTATTGATAAAAATCAATAACTCAATTAGTTGTAAAAAAAAAAAAATTAAGATATAAATAATAGATGTTAATTTCTCAGCAAATGATTATCCTTTGAAATGATTTTGAGAGTGTTTTTTTCTAGCAGCAATTATTTATTTTTGCCTAATTACAAGAATCACATCCTTTTCTACAATTTCACATCAAAAGAGAAGAAAACGTTGTCCAATTTCAATGATAAAGTCAAATTAAGATAATAAAATTTGTTCTGGTAGCTAGTTTATCGTACCATTATTTTATTCCTCAAGAAAGAATCACCCTGATGTGATGACAACTTTTCTCTCTTAATTAGTGCCAACTAGCTAGCTAGATCGCAAGCAACTTATCATTTAAAAACAAAATATATATATATACACTACGCAGCACGAATCAATCTCAACACTTGACAACCATGCATGAAACATCAGAATAGTTAGGTATCAAAATTCTTGGGTCCTTTTTATTATTATTATTATTTCTTGGTGTGTTAAGAGATTGTGGAAAAGACAAGCAGAAGATGGCCAAAATGAGGATCAAAATTGGTGTTTTTTTGACCCAAGAAGAGTGAAGGGAGGAAGCACCTGCAATTTGGCAGTGTTAATCGTCAAAATACGTGCGTCATCCATGTTGTCGGTCTTAAAGGGGTTTGAAATTAAGAGATCTGCTTGAACAACGTAAACAAACGAAAGAAAATTAAAAAGCATAACAAAACATAGACATTGGAAAAGGTAAGAAGGTTGTCGATCCGAATAAATAAGTTTCGAGGTTCTTTGTCGGCAGGAATACAAGACGCCTTTGGTTTTTAATTGTTTGAGAAATAAATAGGAATATAATTTCTCCCGTTCCTTGTTATATAAAAAAGGAGAGTCAAAACATAAGAAAAAAAACAATTATATCTATTTATTTATTTTAATATTTCCTTGATGATGATAGTGGTGATAGGGTTTAATAATAATTATGATTATTATTATTATTTCAAAATAGTATTAAAATATTATTTGTATTCCTTCATTTCTACTCCACATCGATTCTCATCCCCAGACTTTCATTTTTAATTATCAAACTTAACATCTAAATTTTTTGATAAATAATGATTGAGGAGAAATACAGGGTTAATGCATGTGCTCATTGCTTGCTGTTCAAGTGGGCTTGATAACTAATTTTTCCTTGCTTTCGTCCACTCTCCTGTGTGGTGTCCAATCAGGTTTATGGATTTTTCTCATCTTATGATTAATTATTTCATAGTTTATAATTAACCAATTCTATGACCATGATATAAATTAATTATATAGACAGGTTATTTTCCTAGTTATGAATGGATGAGCATTCCACCACCACTAGACACTTGGCTTTATTCGAGATTGCGTTTTCAAAACTATGTTTTGCATATATAAAACCATGGTTTAATCTCAAGTTCCAGCTTTATAGCAAGATTTCAAGTGTACGGGGTTTTAAAAAACCATGATTTAGAAAGGGTTATCAAACATCTACTTTTGACTCAACTTGTTGCTTACAACCATATCGAACGGGAACTAGCTTCATTGAACCAACTCAATTGACATGGAATCGACCCATAAATTAATGTTGGAATAATAAGAGCAACTCCAATGAAATAGCTAAGAAAAACAAAGGGAAAAGACAAAATAATTTAGTTTTTATTTTTTATTTTCTTAGCTCCAAAGGGAGAGTTATATTGAGCAGCTAAAATGATATTCTTAAGTTGAAAAGTTATTCTTACATGTTTGATAAAAAAAACCCAAAAAATATTTAATATATTTCTATGCAAAAAAATGATTTTAATTGTACTTGTATTAGTTATTTATTATTAATAAATAGTTATATCAATATTATATATATTAAAATAGAATTGGCTGCTCTAAATGATTTTTTTTTCATTGGAGTGCAAATATAAAAATGTTATATTTATATTATCTAAAAATTCATATTATTAATTTGCCTACTCTAAATTGTTTTTCTCCTTGAAAATGCTATACAAGTGCTGTGATTTGAACAAAAAGAAAGGGATCAATTCCCAGTAGAAAACATAGAAATTGGAGAGAAAAAGAGACCCAAATGTTTGAAATATTGCATTTGTTGGTGGGAAACGTAAGCCAGAAATTAATATGGTGAAAAGAACGGCATGTCAAACGAGGTGTGAAAAGTATCTGTGCATAGAATTTGCTTTGTTGCTTGTGGCAGTACGCCAACTTGGTGTCTAGTTTTTTTAATGCTGTTTTGCTTATGGCTCTGCTTAATTATTCTGAGTGTTATTTTCAATAATCCAAGCTGTCAAAACCTAACCACTCGCCAAATTTCTGTATCAGGTTAGGAAGCCACGTGAGGTAGGATCGACATGGTCAACGTGAAATTCAGTCAATTTCTTCTGTTTTGATTTTGTTTCCTCAAGAGTCTTGAAACTCTGTGATTGTTTAATTAGGAGGGGGGTGTCGACATTTATTTATCCCTAGGGTTTTTGAACTGTGGGGATGCTATTTTTTATTATCATCATCATGGAAATCTAGATCAACCTGCATGCGCGCACCTCAACTAATCAACGGGCTCTGAAGTTAACGATTATGTAAGTCTCTAATAATCATTGTATTACCAAACACAGGATTCAAACCTGATACTACCGGGAGAATAAACCTTTTAATTTTAAGATTTTATTACCAGACACCTATTAGATGGTTTGGGGATGGTCATTCTTATCTCTATCCGTGTGTGTGTTGCTGGTCGATAATATTATACGAAAATAGTTATAACCACTCTTGTATTATTGTGAAAGGACTAGTTTGAAAGATGCATTAAGATGATGTTGAAGTGATATACCAACCAGTTACTTGTCACACATGATAATCTTGTTTTATATCACTACGTGGGATGCCAGAGGCACTGCAAAAAAATTATTTATTTTACGTGTGTTTGATATTCTAGTATGAGATGTTTTTCAAATATAATTTTTACTTTGAAATATATATAGAAATAATTCTTTTTAGATTTATTTTTTATTTTTTATACCAAACACATCAAAACAATTTAAAAAAAAATTAAGTTAATTGTTTTCAAGACAAATACACTTTGAAAAAGTGTAATAACCCAATTTTGGATCCCAAAAAATTGTGTTACAAAAATACATATTTGAAAGATCCAAAACAAATAAAAAGTACTTTTGGAACACGAGGAGATAGACCTCCTAGCTGTAAATTAAAGGATCAAAATACTAGAAGAATAGTCGGATCATGAGATTTTGACTTAGATTGGATGAGGAAAAGAAGAAAATTGAGGCTGAAATTCATGCTTGATCAAAATTGGAAAAAACATATTTTTTAAATGTGTATAAAAAAAATATTTTTGTTTTCTAGGTGTATATTTAAATGTGTATACGCAATGTTCTAACTTCTAACTACATGATTTGTACTAGTTTTGGTTTATTTATTTGCACTGACCACTTCGTCTAACATCCTTAGCAAGTAATTTAGATTTCTTTTGCCTCCATAACATGTATTTCATGATTTTAATCTTAGAGTTTTGGCTTTGAATCAAAACCTTCCTTGACCCAATCATGATGATTTAGTGATAGTCGAAGTGAATAAATGTTAGATTATTGATCCTTGAATGCTGTATAATCTCTCTATGCCCTTCTCTTTGGTTAAACATTAGTGCCTGGTTGCAAAATAAATAAAATAGTATATATATTTTTTTAAATTTTGGTTAAACATTTGTCATTGTTAATTATAAATCTGCTATTATTCATTTAAAAAAAAAATAGAAACAACAACACAAACACATATCGAGATAATGATGGTATAATTAAATTAATAATTAATTAATTATATAAAAAAAAAAAAAAATCAAAATCGTACAGCTTCCCCAACATGAGGGCATAATAAATCTAACCTCAAACACCTTCTTTAAGATATTCCCATTTTTGTTGTCTTTAATGAAAATGTTTTCCTTTGTAACAAGTAGCAAAAAACTGCATCCATATATAGAAAGATATAGCGAGGTTTGTAATATTAATCGGAAAATAATTTTATTTTTATTTTTTTCAAAAATATTTTTAAAATACAGTGAAAAGTATCCTGAATGCAGTCGACGGGCTCCGGCGGCCAGTATTCTCCTGCATGCACGGTCGTAGTTAGGCACTGTACACCTCCATCGTGGTTCACGTATATTTCATCCACTGGCTAGCTAGGGCACAAGAAACAATCAAGTTGCCACGCCAGACAATTCTCTCAATGTCTTTTGACTGGAATCTCTATTCATTTTCGAGCCCCTTTCCTCGATCTCTTCTTTTCTTTGGGCGCCGTAGGTTTGAACAGAAACCACTTTCTTACACATAGAATAATGTTCTCGATCGTTACATGCATGCAATCTGGAGAAACTTTTCGATTTCTATTCCAAGTCCAATTCACGAGTTTGGTTACATTGGAGAATTTGGAGGAAAATTATGATTTTTGAGATCGAAACAAATGCAATGGTCAATTGTTGGCCAACGTTTTCCCACTCATGGTAGTAATGTTCGAAGGCGTGAGCTAGAATTTATCTATTTATTCCTCTGAAAAACTCTAGATATTTTGGGTGATTACTAGGATGCACGTGTACCGTGGGAAGCCATCATCTTTTGAGAGTGCTTTTAGAAAGTATTTTTGAAAAAAATTATTTTATTTTATTTTATTTTAATTTTTTATATATTTTTATATCATTTTGATGTGCTGATGTCAAAAATAATTTTTTAAAAATAAAAAAAACATCATCATTTTGATGCATTTCTAAATAAAAAACACTTTAAAAAACAACCGCAACCACACTCCAAACAATACTTAACCTTGTGGGCAAGATTTGAAAAGGTACAATAAATGAGAAGTAAAGAGATAGAACGTCACTAAATGTTGACAATTTGTGTGCAATAGAGAGAGGAGAAAGCTAGGGTTAACTAATTAGTCGAGTAATATGAAGAGGCCAAGTAGTATCCACCTAATGTCATGCAAATTTCTTTTCTTTTCTTTTCTTTTTATTCTTTTTGTGTTGAGATACGTGTTTCTCTCATTCCATCGCCATAGGTTGTCAATGATGAAGTTTTAAAGCCACACACAACCCAAAAACACTAATTTCCACGCTTTAAGAATCATTAATTAAATCCTTAGCTTAACTAAAAACCAAAAGGAAATATATAAAATATGTGATATAACTTGTAGCAAAGTTTCAATGTACACGGAAATTCGTGCAATAATTCTTCCATGGTCAAGATTTGAGGCTAGTAGAAACGAGATTGAACTCTTGATTGGTCGAGGCACCGGTGAATTATGAAATGCCATGGCAATCAAACAAACAAAAAAAAGGGATGTCAAAACATGGAGTTAGCTATAAGCAAAATGGCTCCTCGAGGAAATATGATTAGAAAAGGAAAGGAGCGCAGGTTCTGCTATTGTTTTTTTATCTCCAATGTGACAATGTCAAAACGTTGCTGTATTATATATACATTAATCTTAGAGAAATCAGTTGAATATGTATCTAGCTATACGTATTAACTTGACTTTCTCTATATTATTTATTATATAAATTGATTCAATAATACCTCTAAATTGATGGGTTACTATTCAACTAATAACACTACTATATATATATATATATATATATCACTTGGTTATAAAGATTTTGCGATTTATTTAATGTCTGTTTGGTGGTATGGTTGAAAAAAAAAATTAAAGTGTTTTTCGTTCAGAAATACATAAAAATGATGTGTTTTTTTAAATTATTTTTTACATCATCACATGAAAATGATCTAAAAACACCAAAAAAATTAAATTTAAAATAGAAAATAGAAATTAAATTGATAATTTTTTTCAAAAATATTTTTGAAATGTAATGACAAATATCTCCTTAAATTATTCATCGAGTACTTACATTTATTTAATTTATCAACTTCTAAAAAACCAACTCCAGAATATATACAAGGTAAAATCAATTAAATTGAGATGGGAAAAACAAAATAAGATGAAAAAAAATATGTTTTTTATTATGATTTCAAAATATATTTTTATATTTTTTTAATATATATATATATATATATATATGTATCTGTTTTTATTTTCTTGATTTCTTATATTTCATAACTAAATCGTGACCAAAGGTTACACGGATGCAGTCCTCAAGGGTTTATTAGCACAAGGCAACGAGAGATGTATAAAAAAAGCATTTAACTCGGTCCCACCCGTAAACAGTCAACTTGGTTACCGGGGAGCAGATCTGAAACGTGTGTGTCCCGTGTAATAAAGGAACCCATGACCCATCCATAGACTAAGCAACTGCCCCGTCCGGTCTCCAGTCATAACCTAGCCTGGCCGTCAATTTCGTTGACGTGCTTCTCTCTTACTTAATAAATAATAAATAAATATGAAAATAATATATAACTGGTTTATTGAATTTCATCACGTGGAACGCGCCGCACAATAAGGGACGGTGGGATTGACAAATAATTTTATTTTTTCCCTTAGGGTTTTTCTTCGTTGATTTGATTTTATGAAAGAGTCAAAACTCTTTCTTGACGAAATGTAGACGAAACCCCCCACGCCCCACCACCACAACCCTTTTCTTTTTCTTGCCTTACTTTACAAATCTGGTCAACATTTCATCAATTTTGGTTCTATTCAACCCATATACCCATTTTCATATCCGGACCCTGATTTTTTTTTTATCCTTGGAAATTCAAGTTGTTGTAGTTGATTATGATATTTGAATTCTTTATTTTATTTTATAGGTAATTACTAGTTATAAGTATGCATTAGATTGCGGTCAATCTATTTTAAACATGACAAAAAATTAAATATTCGTGTGTAAGAAACTATTTAATATTTTTTATTAAATCAACCGAGCTCATCAACCTTGAAGCCTTTTTATCTAACTTCCTACCTAACTTAGGTTTAAAATTAAATTATATGAACTTTTTCTAATGTAATTCAATTGATTTTGCTAATCCAGAGGTATTTTTAATCAATTGATGAAATTGAAAACATAATATGATGATACTAACATAAGAAAAAACTTCTCAGCCCATCTTCATGTCAAGTCTAGTTCTAACATTAAATTGTGCGAAAGTTGTCTAACATGACTTGTATGACTTCATTAGTTCAAAAGCAACCCGGCTAGTTGGTGAAAAGATAATGAAATTAACAAAAACAAAAATCATCACAATCTAACTCCTTGCTTAGCTCGGGTTTAATATTAAATCATGTCAAAGTTGCTCCAATATGATCCAGACAATTTAATTGATCCCGAAATAGCCCAAATAACCATTAAAAAAGTATAAGAATGAAACTAAAAAAGAGAGACTATATTGAAATAAAAGAAATGGGAAGATGAAAACATAAATGAAAAAGAAGAAGAGGAAGAAATAAGGCTAAATTGAAAAGGAAAAAAAGAACTTCACTATTCATATGGCTAACAAAACTATATTAAGATTGTTAATTGTTTTAGTATGGAAATAAATTATGAATGCTTAGAAGTTACTAGTTAGCATAAGAGGTGAGGTTAATGAAGGATGTGTAGAAGTGGTTTGGTTTGGTTTTTTAAGAAGTGAGTTTGCTCTTCATGTTTTTTTTTATTATTATTATTTTGAATTTTAGAGTGTGTTTGTTTATACGGTGCGGCTATGTTTTTTTTTTAAATGATTTTTTTATAGTTTTAATTTGTCAATGTTAAAAATATATTTTAAATTTTTTATTTTTTTATTTTGATGCACTTCAAGTGAAAAAACACATTAAAAAAGATAAAACATACTATGAATTATAAAGTCCAATCTCTTCTACATCATGATTTGAAAAAGGTTATAATAAATATGACATAACGTGTGATAAAGGCCTCATTAACTAATTAAAAAAGAAAAATTGGTAAATTTTGCCCACAAAAAGCTCTATTTCCATTGCCATCGGTATATTATTATCAAAAGCCATGGTAATGGACTATCCACTTATTCTATATGGATATCCATCGACAACCCATTTTCTGCAGGGTCTCTAAAGTCAAAATTTCTTGTATCAGCAGCAGTAGAAGACTGGACCAATATTGCCAGCTTGGAATGTCCTGACGCACCACCTGACGCAATATCCCTCCAATTTCTTCTAAATATATCCATTTTCAATCCGAAAAATTAAAAAAAAAATATCTCTTTTGGTCCACCCTCCAACCCTTTTTATAGCCGAGCTCATTGCAGCGGCTAAAGACTTCAAAAACTTTGCACACATAACACGTACACAAGAACTCTCTTCTTTCCTTGTATTTCTTCTTGTTTTCTTTCATTCATTTATGGACAAAGGATGGGGTCTTACCCTTGCTTCTGATCCTGTTTCTGTCTTCTCCAGCAGCACCAACAACAGCCCAGTTGGCTCTTTTTTGAAGATCAAAAGAGATTTCATTACTGATCATAACATGGCTGATTCTAGGAGCAAGAACAAGTTTCAGTTTCCAGGTTGTCTTTCTGCTGGCCAGGATGAGCAGCCACCTTCTGCTGCTCACGAAGTAGATTTCTTTAAGGAAAAGATAATTAATGATGATTCGAAAACCACAAGTGTTACTGTCAAGAAGGAGAATCCCATCGCTGAAGCTGCTACCAGAACTTCTCTTGGTGTAAATGTAAGAAAATGAATCTGTTTTCTTCTTCTTTGAATTAGCATGGCTTATATAGTTTAAATGAAGATGCTGATTCTTTTTCTCTAAATATAGACTGGGCTGCACCTTCTTACTGCTAACACTAGAAGTGATCAATCAACGGTGGATGACGGAGTTTCATCCGATGTTGATGATAAGAGATCAAAGAGCAACGAGGTAATTAATTATAGGCTTAATTAAACACAATCCAAATCGATGATCATTTTATTTTCTAGCCCATTGAAGGATTTATTTATTTATTTATTGTTTTTTACTTGTAGAAGTTGGCACAATTACAAGTGGAGCTGCAAAAAATGAATACAGAAAACCGAAGGTTAAAAGACATGCTTGGTCAAGTAACCAACAATTACAGTGCTTTACAGATGCATTTTGTAGCCCTAATGCAGCAGCACCAGCAGCAAAATCATGGAAAAGAAAGCAACACAGAACAAGAGGTAACTGATTTTCTCTCGAAATAATTTCCAAGCATTTTAGTGCACCATGTTAACTTAATTGATCCAAGTAGGTTAAATTGATTTGTTTTTGATGTGTTCAGAATGTTGAAGGAAAGTCTTCGGAGGAGAAGAAACACGAGGACGTGGTGGTGCCTAGACAATTCATGGATCTAGGCCCTTCAGCCGAGACCGATGAGCTATCCAATTCATCTTCTGATGAGAGGACTCCTTCCGGAACACCTCAAAACCATGCTGAAGATGCATCCCCGAAAAACAATGCTAAACTTCCACATGATCAAGAAAAATCTACCTTCCGAGATGGAAAAAGAATTGGCAGGGAAGAGAGTCCTGAATCAGAATCACAAATATGGAAGGCTCAGAAATTGGATCCTTCTGCTGGTAGGGCGGCTATTGAGCAATCGACCGATGCGACGATGAGAAAAGCCCGTGTCTCGGTTCGTGCACGATCGGAAGCTCCCATGGTAAGTCACTAGCTAAATATTCTTGTTCAAAACATTGATATCATTTTTTTCTTCAACAAATTGGAGTGGAACTAATTTGGTTTGACCGATTCCAGATTACCGATGGCTGCCAATGGCGAAAATATGGTCAAAAGATGGCCAAAGGAAACCCGTGTCCGAGAGCTTATTATCGGTGCACCATGGCAGTTGGCTGTCCAGTTCGAAAACAAGTAAGTTTCAGTACATTTCTCGATCCCCATTTTCAATAATTTTGTCTATAACCCGATCAAGATTTTATCCAAGACCAGTGTAATTTATTTTGGCGATTGATTTCAGGTTCAGCGTTGCGCGGAGGATAGAACAATCTTGATCACAACTTATGAAGGCAATCACAATCACCCTCTACCTCCAGCTGCCATGGCAATGGCCTCAACGACAGCAGCTGCTGCGAGCATGTTACTTTCAGGATCCATGTCAAGTGCAGATGGCATTATGAACCCTAATTTGCTAGCAAGAGCAATACTGCCAGGTGGCTCATCAAATATGGCAACCATTTCAGCTTCAGCTCCATTCCCTACTGTAACACTAGACCTCACTCAAAATCCAAACCCTCTACAGCTACAAAGACCTCCTCCACAATTCCAGGTCCCTTTTCCAGGCCATCCCCAGAATTTTGGCCCAGTCACAGCACCACAATTGCCTCAGGTTTTTGGTCAAGCCTTGTACAACCAATCGAAATTCTCTGGCCTCCAATTGTCTCAGGAAATTGGGACCTCACAACTAGGCCACCATGCTCAGCCCCACTTGTTGCACTCAGGACAACAACCTTCCCTATCTCATGACACATTGAGCGCTGCCACTGCCGCCATCACCGCCGATCCTAACTTCACTGCAGCGCTCGCAGCTGCCATCAGCTCCATCATTGGTGGTGCTAACAGCAACACCACCGCGACCAACAACAATAACAGCAATGCCACGAACAACACAAGCCACAGGAATTAATTAGACATATCTCTTATCCATTTTTTTGTTTTTTTATGAATAGTTAATTTCTTTCTTGTTTATCAATACTTCCTTTTCTCTTTGAGGGATGAAAATGAGGTTCAGATGTTCATAGTTTTGTTTTGTTTTTTTTCCCTTGTTTGGGGGTGGAAGAGGTATAAATTAAGTGAACACAAGATTTTCTTTCCTTTTGTTATTTTTATTTCATGCCTCGAAAGGTTGTTTCAAATTGCTCAGCTCTAAAGATGATCAATACAAAATAAAAAATCAACATAGATTTTCCAACCCATGAAAGAAAAATGTTTCATCAATTGGGTTGTTTGGTCGCAGCTTCAGTTTTCGAGATAGAAAATACGAGAAAAATAATAATAATAATAATAATAATAATAATAATAATAATAATAATAATAATAATAGAGAAGATATTTCTGCATGAACTTTCAAATGAAAAAACACCCATATTATATATATATATATATATATATATATATATATATTATTTTAAATTTATATTAAAACACGATTATATTAACCCAATAGAGCCTCAATTAGTAATTTCTCTCTTGTTTTCACATCCCAATGACTTACTTGCTAGTATTCAATAACGACTAGTGTTTGCAAGAAAAAAACAGAAATGAAATACAAGTCAGGAACCCGAGGAATAAGTTTTGAAGAATATCAAAACATCACGGTGATTTTAGCGGTCAAGAACTACGGCCGGCTAGTCTATGAACAACTGTTTGACACGGAAACTGTTAGGGTGGAAGCTGGAAGGAAGCTCGGCTTGCCTGCAAGAGTGGACTTTGAGGAGACTTCTAGGCAACCACAACACCATGTGGGGGGTGAGCAATGAATGAATGAATCTAAATGTGGATTGTGAAAGCTATCTTCTTAGGTCAAATTTGGACCAAGAAAGAAAGAAATGGGGATTTGGTAAGTTTCGTGGAGAGTGGTGAAGGTAGGGACTTATTTTATTGGACAAACTAGGATACGTTTGTTGACTTTCGGTGCAAATTAGCCCCCACCCTTCTTTTTTATTGATCCATTGACATCGTGTCACGTTCATCTGGATAATTAATTAATGGAGGAGGCTGTTTGTTTTTGTATTTTTTAAATTTTTTTCTTCGTATTTAAAAAATTAGCATTATCACACAACTCTAAATTCTCCAAAATAAAACTTGTGGGGGCACAACCGTACCTCATCAATCAATACACCGTACATGGAAGGATCTTTTACTCTTCTTAACTTTACCAACCGTTCATGGCACCTGCTTTCACGACTTGCATGCAGTGATTTGTGAACTTTTTGGAACTTTTTATATATGAAATAGTGATTTTTGATTATCTGCTTCCAGGAAGATGAGAAGAAAAAGATATACTTTAAATTATCGTAACACATGGATTTATTTTTGTTTATCAAATATTTAAACATGATGTCCTTAATTAGAGATCTTACAACAAATAACTTTTGTTCATGCATCTCAAAAAGAAAAAAAATCATTTAATTATTGTGGTAGATAAAAAAAAAGGAAATTGTCACGTATAATCAGTTTATACAAACCAAATCAATGAATAATAATAATAATAATAATAATAAATTTAATGAGCGAAAAGAATTGTAAATGTGAATACTAAATATTTTTTACTTTTAAATGGGCCAAGAAAATAAATAAATAAAGTGTATGTAGCTGCTTCCACAATAGATTTACAAAACTTACATTTACAAAACTTTTAAATAATCTAGGAATATCCTTCCTCAGTTTATTCTCATGCCATATTGCAACTTATTGACGATCCATAGCTTAAAGCATGGTTTTAGTTCCCAGTTGGATGGCCCAATTCCTTCACTAAATAACGGGCCCAAATAAAAAGGCCAGCCTATTGGTTTCGGCCTTTAATGATAGCTGAATTGTAAAGGGCAAGGACAAAAATTTGAAGGTTGATCGTTTCAAGCATCCATTGTTAGTGGCTCGCTCGCTCATGAAAACAACATTTTCCCTTTTCTTTGCCAATACAATTCTTGCACTCAACAAGCAGTCTTCACTTACTGAAGCTTGCTAGCTACCCGCATCATTGCTTGAAGAAATGGACTTGCTTGCAGGCAACGACGACTTCGCTTCGCAATGTCTGGTTTCATACATTAATGAAGGCCTGGCCAATTCCTTCTTCTTTATTTTATTTATGGGGTATTGTTATATTATATACATGCGCTTGGACTATATGATAAATAAATAAATAAATAAAAACAATACTCTCCTCCTTCCCCACAACCACCTCTCTCTAACACATCAACCATTCCCTTACTATAATTTAATAGGAGACTCGCCACTCTTTCCAAGAGATGAAGCAAAGAAAATAATAAAAAGAAGTCTTTAAACGTCTATATTTTAAGACAATCTGAATTCAATGGTTGTTTTTTGCTCAATTTTTATATTGCACACCTACCTTTACATCTATCTATATATATATATACATATATGTCAAGCATAAAGGACAACACATTCAATTATTTCGAGGGACAACATGGTTGGGAATGGGCACGTGTCAATGGTCGAATCGATTCAAAAGCAAAAATACCTCACACCAAACCTTGAATCCGAAGCTTATGATGCCGAGTTTGAAAATTATAATGAATATCACATACATATGAGATAATATCAAAGGTTTTATAGCTTATTCCAACGTGTTTCTTCACCATCAAAGATCACTTGACATTCAAAATTAATTCTCGATGCCAGAAAACCTAACCCCAGTTCAAAAAAAAAAGAAAAATCACACACCATTGTCTCATCACTTCATTCGTGCCACAAACTTGTGAAAGGAAGCAACGTGTCGCGTGTGAAGGCAACCAAAGTGCATGCTTAGCTGAGACGTCAACTTTTCTCTGCTAACGCCACCCAGCATAATCCTTCGTCACGATAGCCATGCTCTTTCATCCCATGACCTCCCATATCATTATCGTGCCCTTAATCACCGTTCATTTCATGATCAACGGCATAGATGGGCTGTGAAAAACCATTTGGAAAAGTATGGATCCCTTGTTATATGCTTTATTTTAGCTTCTTTTGAGTCCTTGAATGAGGGCAAAGGCGACACTATCGTGCGTTTGGAACGTGGATCCCCTAGATGGTTTAAGGGCACATATTAACCCCCATTGTTTCAAATATATATAGAAAAGTCCCTGTACTTTGAGTTTAAGAATGATGCACACCCATTCATCTCACTCCCATCCAAATTAAAGTTTTTTTTTTAAATTATGTAAAACCCTGTCGAACATGCAGATATAAGTCATAAAATTGGTATTAATTAATTGATTATACTATATAATTAGACTTATTATATTATAAACTTTCTTTGTGGACAATCATAAGCCAGCAACAAGAAAACTAAATTAACATAAATAATTCGAATATCCCTAAAACAAATATATCTAGTCTGCAACAGGAGTAGTGCATCAAGCATGCTCAACTAAAGACTCAACACATCCTCTAAGATTAAATGCCATTGTTCTAGGATGGAAAGTGTAAGGACTTTAAGTGAGATATACTCATAATACAGGGATTAACATGTAAAACAGTTACAAAGACCAAAAAGGATTCTAGAGCTAGACCAATCCAAAATCAATGGTTAAAACTCTATAAAATCTACACATTCAACAGCCAAGATTAAAGCCTCACACTTAGCTTAGCTGGGCCCTTGAAGGTCCAAAAAGTTGACAGGTTTCTTCTCTCCTTGTTCTATATATTCTGCTCTCTGCTCCTGTTCTGTTGCTGTGACACACACTCTCTCCTTTTCTTTTCTGCTTTTCAGAGTCGGTGAGCAGCTTTATTTTTTTCTTGATAACCCGTTTTTATTAATGTGTTTTTGTTACTATTATTATTAGTAAAAAGTTAGTCTCTTTTTGTGTGATTTTTTCAAATCTTTTACTTTTTTGTTTTTTTTAACAAGTTTTAGTTTTTTGGTGGGTTTGATTAATGCTGGTTAGATTTTGCTGTTAAATCAGAGTTTAGTTGCGTCAATTTGTTCCTTCTTTTGTGTACTGAAGTGGGTTTCAGTAAAGTTTCTTTCTTTGTTTTGGAATGAAGAGCTAGGTGCTGATTATTTTTTGCTTTGGTGTAGTTGAGGACTTTAATGGACATAAATGGTTTGGAAATTTTGATCTTTTACTTTATTAGTTTTGTAGAAGTGTAAAGACTGAATAAAGAAATGAGCTTTACTTGAGCCAAGATCATGCAGTGGAGAACCGCTTGTTTCTGAGTTTAATTTCATGACTTTATGTTAGACTTTTGATGTATGATTGAATTTGGTATTAGCTTTTTTTCTTGTTTTTGCATGCTAATCACTTTGGATTAACGTGATTGTTTTTATTGGTTTGATTTTTTTAACTTGAATTTATAGGTGTAAAAATGGGAGTGAACCTGAAAGCGATTGGGGGGTTTGTGTTTCTTTCATTTTTGTTGTTTGCTGTGGCATCATCCGAGTCAAATGATGGTTTGCTTAGAATTGGATTAAAAAAGGTGAAATTTGACAAGAACAACCGGATTGCTGCACGGCTTGATTCCCAAGAGGCTTTGAGAGCTTCTATTAGGAAGTATAATCTCCGTGGTAATCTTGGAGAATCTGAGGATACCGATATTGTTGCTTTAAAGAACTATTTGGATGCTCAGTACTATGGTGAGATTGGTGTTGGGACTCCTCCTCAGAAATTCATAGTGATTTTTGACACCGGTAGCTCCAATTTGTGGGTGCCATCATCTAAGTGCTATTTGTCGGTGAGTTAAAGCATGTTTTTTTTTTTTTGATGTTGATTGCATATCAAATGAAGGTTTTTTGATGTGCTATTAGGAATTGATTGCCGAAAATAGATTAATGGTTGTACTTTGCTATGCAGGTTGCATGTTTCTTTCATTCCAAGTACAACTCTGGAAAGTCGAGTACCTACAAGAAGAATGGTTTGGTTCCTTGCTAACAGAGAATTTATTAAATTTTTTCTGTTTGTTCTATAAGAAGACATTTTATCTTGTTAATTTGTATGTGGTGCATTGAATTTTTATCAAGAATGTTAATGTAGAAATGCTGCATGTTAATTACTTTCTTACTTATGTGGCTGTCATGATGAGCTACCGTGTCTATGCATGCTAACATTAGTTAGGAACTAAAGATGTAATGCTATCATCTTAATAACCCTAGGAACTAGGGATGCCATCATTAAAATCCTTGACCATACAATGCAACACTAGCTACAATTTTTTAGTCTAAACCACTTGTCATTCTGCAGTTGAATGAACTGTGTGGCCGGGAAACTATCATTTAGGGTGATAATTTTTGTTTTTTGGTTTTTTGAAACTGAGTCTATTATGATGAATTTTGCAGGAAAAAGTGCTGAAATTCAGTACGGCAGTGGATCCATTTCTGGTTTCTTCAGCAATGATGCTGTCAAAGTTGGTAACCTGGTTGTGAAAGATCAGGTAATGTTGTGCCTTGCAACTTATTTGCATGTTAATACATGGTGTGACGACTCTGTTCTCACTCCTGTTGTTGAATTTTAAGGAATTTATCGAGGCAACTAAGGAGCCTGGTATAACATTTGTGGCGGGCAAGTTTGATGGTATTTTGGGACTTGGGTTCAAAGAAATTGCTGTGGGAGGTGCTGTTCCAGTCTGGTACTTGTCTTATCTCTTAGTTCACATTGATCATCTAAACTTTTTTTATGGTTTGTGTTTGAGATAACTTATTGCATTTTGAACAGGGACAACATGATTAAACAGGGTCTCATCAAGGAACCGGTATTTTCTTTTTGGCTTAACCGCAATGCGGATGATGAAGAAGGGGGCGAAATTGTATTTGGTGGGATGGACCCAAATCATTACAAGGGCAAGCACACATATGTTCCTGTGACACAGAAAGGCTATTGGCAGGTTATTGGCTGTAACCTTTTCTTTTCTTGGAGTTCTAAGTATATGTCATCTATATTTTTCAATTATTTTTCTCATTTTGTTGTATCATAATTCCTGTTCATAGTTCAACATGGGTGATGTCATTATCGGTGACAAACCAACTGGTATGTTCTCTCTCAGTACCTGCACTTTTTATATAGAAATTCACATAAATCAATAGGGCAAAGCTCTGTAATAAGATATATTGTATATATCTACAGCTACAATTATCTTGCATATGATTTGTACTACCTCTCATTATATGGTCTGACAACCTAAGGATGCTGCTATTCAGGGTATTGTTCTGGTGGTTGTGCAGCAATTGCGGATTCTGGAACTTCCTTGTTGGCAGGTCCAACGGTATGAACAATGCTTCAGCTTGTCGGGCGTGTACTTGTTGATATCTTATCCAGTACAATTTGATAGCTAACTGTTTAACTATCCTATTTTTTTTCCGTTGAGTTGAAGTTATGTTGATTGCCTAGAACAGATGGATGAAAAAGTAAAGCTATTAATGCTTTTTACCCTGCCGGTTTTAAGATTTAAAAATGAGTTCATTCTCTAGTGTTTTCTTTCCCCTGCTCTGGATATAACTTCTGATATGGATTCTGACATTGAACTGTACTTTCATACGATGGCTTTTAATGTGATATTTTTGTAATTCTTTTTTAGGTGCCTGGAATATATTGATAATGTTCATTTCTGTCATTTGATCTAGCACTCTAATAGGCTTCTAGGACTCTAAGTTGAGGCATAGACTATGAAAATAATAAATTTTGAAACAAATCATTTTTAGGCAGAATGAGAATCTTCTGTGATGGAGGTTCATGATTCTGTTGTCAATTTGCTTGTGCTTTAAATTTATGGTGGTCTCTCTGTTATTTTTTTCAGCCTATAATTACCATGATAAATCATGCCATGGGAGCCTCTGGAGTTGTTAGCCAGCAATGCAAGGCTGTTGTTTCACAGTATGGGGAAGTCATTATCAATTTGCTACTGTCCGAGGTGAAATGCTTTACTTGTATTCAGATATTTTATTTCTGAACACCTGGCTGATAAAATCTTAGGCGAGAAAATGGGTGTAGTCAGCATCTATTTTTGGATTTATTTGTGTTCCTTCCTGTGTATTTACAGGTACGGCCAAACAAGATCTGCTCTCAAATTGGACTCTGCGCATTTGATGGAACCCGTGGCATAAGGTTGGGCTCTAAAGATGTTCTCTTCTTATGCTTATGCTTTCACAGTTTTACTGGGATGCATAACATTTTCTCCTGGATAATACCCCCCTTCTGTTTTTTTTTTTTTTTTTTTTGACCAAAAGAAAATTAATGAAAGTAATTCCAATTTCATGGAAGAATTCTTGCCACCATGCATGTTGCTGCTTTTGTTACTAGAAAGGTTTACCTTAACTTAGAGGTTTGTGATTTTGCTTAGCATGGGCATTCAGAGTGTGGTGAACAAGGGCAATGACAAGTCATCTGGCATTCTTGGTGATGCTATGTGCTCTGCTTGTGAAATGGCAGTTGTCTGGATGCGAAGCCAGCTTCAGCAGAATCAGACACAAGATCGTATATTGGACTATGCCAATCAGGTGATTTAAATGATCTGTACTTTAATCGATTAATCACTTCAAAAAAATATTGAACCATGTCAATCAGGTGTGATACATGCATTTTCCCCTAATGTTTGGGCCTTTATTGATATGCATCTCTTGTTGATACCTATGACAATTTAACAGCTTTGTGAACGTGTTCCAAACCCGATGGGACAATCAGCTGTTGACTGTGGAAGTGTTCTTTCCATGCCTAAAATTGCTTTCTCTATTGGGGGGAAAGAGTTTGAGCTTGCCCCAGAAGAGGTATGGTAGCTGAACCCAGTCTTACCATTCATGCTATCAAGGGATGTTTCCCTTTTTTCCCTTGAAATTGTGCACTGTTAATTGATTTTGAAATACACAAAGCTGGTAAAGTGTAATCATCTATTCATCTATTAATCTATTAATGAGGTGTCACTAATTGCAAAATTGTGATGTTTTGATTCTTTGTTGCGAAGAATCTTCTAAGAAATGCCACTTGTGTTAGGATGATAGTCTTCATGGACATTTCAACAGGACTATAGTAATGTCATTATATTTGGATGGATATCTATAGTCTAAATGTTTATATATAGTAGTAATGTCTTATTGTCCAACAAAGGCCTCAGGAAGAATTTGGATACAGCCTAATTTTCCTCTACTGGATCATGAAGTGCTCCTATCAAACATGCAACACAACTTACTATTACATGAAACAATGCCCCTTAAATGCGCCAAATATATCAAACGTGTATATTAATTCGTAGAACTAATGCCTCTTTCCCGGTTCATGATCAGTACATTCTCAAGGTTGGCCAAGGTTCTGCAGCCCAGTGCATCAGCGGCTTTACTGCTTTGGATATGCCTCCTCCTCGCGGACCTCTTTGGTATATTATTTTCTTATCGAAGGATTCAAAGACTAGTTTTACTTGCTTTATCACCTTAACCATGCTCATAATAGATGGCCATAATGCTCCTTGAAATCTCACTCATTGATCTTCCACAATCCAGGATACTGGGAGATATTTTCATGGGACGCTACCATACTGTATTTGATTCTGGGAAGCTTAGAGTTGGATTTGCCGAGGCAGCGTAGAGGATTTGTCTCTGGGGTCCGTGTCTCAAATTCCTCCCCTTTATCAAACTAATATGTAATGTAGGGAGTCACTGGCGAATATGAAAGTGCTTGCTCGGTTCTTCTTTATATAAGTAGTTTTTTATGGAAATTTTCGCGTGCTTGCTTGATTCTTTCAAGTTTTAGTAGCAGAGATTGATACAGTAGAGAGTGACAAGAAATGAATGTGGGTTTAAATGCTGCATGCCTTTCACCCCCCTAATCCATGCAGTTATCTCGAATCTAACCTAAGCATAGAGGGCAATGAATAAATGGCCATGGACAGCTACGATAAATTTAATTTGATATATTCCCAGCAGGCTCATGGAAATGACTGGTGCTTTTCTGGCATAATTATATCTTTGATTTACAGTTTCATTGATTTGGAAAGATTTAATCTTTAGGTATAGGCTGGTATCAGGCTGGCTCCTAGTCTTCTCTCGTAATCATCTTTCTAGTTTTTCATCGCGAGGACAGTCATTTCTTTCTTTCTTTTATTTTATTTCCCCCAGATATGTTAGTTAAAGCATAAATATAGCTTTGTGGGGGCATGGAAAGTGAGTCTAGTTCATGGGAAATGCCGCTCCATCATTGATAATAGCTCGACTCAGTAATGTCATTGCAAGAACTTAAAATGGAACAATCCACCTGAGAGCTATTATAACAATCGGGTCAATTTGTCGGGTCGGGGTTGGTTTGGTGTGCATATTCGAACATGGTCACTACCATGTGTTTGGTTCGTGTACAGAGCTATCAGACGGATTCTTGTCCCATCTCTCCATCAAGATTCGATTCCTGCTCCCCAAACATGTCACAATAACTTCCATGTATTCCAGTGTTGTCTGCTCACCAAACACGTCTTATGAACTTTCTCTGTATAGACTAGTTGTTGTTTGAGAGTGTGCTTGTAGTTGTTTAAAATGTTTTTCATTAAAAAATACATTAAAATGATATTTTTTTTATTTTTTAAAATTATTTTTGATATCAGCACATGAAAATGATCTAAAAATATCAAAACATTTAATTTAAAGTGAGAATAAAAATAACTTTTTTCAAAAATATTTTTGAAACACTGTGTACACTTCAATGCTATCTTCCTGGCTTGCTGCTCCCAGTAACGCGAATTTTCATTTACATATATTTTGTGGTCACCAAACCACCGGGTGTCCCCAACTGCCAGTTCTGATGGTCTTTTTCTTGGTGGTTAAGCACGAAAGAAATTGGCTGGTGAGGATGAAGACAAGACAGGCATGTAAAATATGAAACAAATAACAATCAAAAGCAATTCCTGTAGCTGTCAGATAGTCCAAGAATTAAGACTAAGATCATTTGCAAGGAAACCTCAAACGGGCCCTGTCACTGTCAACGAAATTCACACTGCCCTGCTTTGGTCAATTATTGGTAGACAATTTTTGTTCTTGATGCATGTTCAGTGTAATGATCGAAGCCGATTGCTGTTCTTGATCTGATCAAATAAATGGATATTCAATAGCCCAACAACGGGCAACAGACATTGATGTAGCTCCTTTGTGTTTGTAATTAAAAACCAGAAAGCATAAAAAATGCGATCTAGTTGGTACAAAAATAGGAAAGATACATGTATACATAATCCTGTCAAAATTATAATCCTAGAAAGAGAGTATACCTTTATGCATAAAATACATATGATGGGTGAATTTCACACGAAAATTCTTTCCTTGCCTGTGAAGGAAAGCAATCAAAACCTAACCTATGTCACCATGCAAGACTAGGAAGCACGAAGAGTCCAAAAAAATCCATCAGACAGAACAGTAACAGTAGACTCGAATGTATCCTTGTTGTGTAAGGATCTTTCGCTCCACTTTATGTAGCTTTACACCCATTATCCATTCATCACAGTACTGAGGAGCTTGATCTTTCACACATACAATTCGTGGGCCCCAAACCCTTTGCCGAAAGCCAAAGTATAAGAGCTCAAGCCAAGGGATCGGTGGCCGGCACATGAAGAAAGCAACTTAATAGTTTATGTTACTTGGAAGGAAGGTATGATGGATACCATAAGGAGTGCAAAGAAAAAACTAAATAACCCCGTAATCAATAAATAACATAACCAACTAATAATTAGAAGTGAGAGTCTCGTTACACTAAAATCTAGATTATTGATGCTAGCCAACCAAACATTTAAAGCAATGTTATTTTAATATTATTTAAAATAAAAATAAAATTATATCAATTTAGATAAACGTTGTCAATTCCATTTTTGTTGGTATTTGACCTTTTCAATTAGAACCAGATGTTTCGGTTTCAAAGCGTTTTTGACATTCCGTTTTGGGGTTGTACTGTTTATGTATATGTATATATATATATATAATTAAATATATTAATTAAAAAAAAATTACATCAAATCCAAAAATAAAATTATTTAAAATTGTGTAATTCAATTTAAAAAAACACAATAAAATGATTTTTTTGAACAAAATTATGAATATGTATAATATTTTGAGAATACCATAATCAATCGCGCAAGGTTATTAAATTCTTTGATTGCTTTGAAATTTTAACATAATATATATAAACATATCAAGAGACTCCTCGTAAAATTTCATCTCAATCTAACGGTCGGATTAAGAGATATGATTGATATTGTAAAATTATTTATTATTTTAAAAAAACACTATTTGGCCGAAACGAAACGGACGGAACGAAACAGAAACGTTCCGGCTGAAATTTGGGAAAAATTTCCGAAATAGGCTGAAATTTTAACCAAGATAAAAACTGTATCGTTTTATCTTATTTTATTAACTGATACGAAATTTTTGATCAAAACAAAACGAGATCAGCAACACTGATATAAATTGATTTTTCAAATCCAAAACCCAAGTCTTTTCCAGGTTGATCCTTGGCCGGGTCCATAAGAATGAGTGAGAGGGTAAGTAATAATATTGAAGGGTTGGTGTGTGAAAGTGAGTAGGAGGGAGGGACTACACTTTGCTGGGGTGACTGTTAGGTTGCTTTTCCAGCTAAAATCCAACCGATTGGATTGGTTGTATGGGATTGTTGGCATTTCTTGGAAGCAGATGCAACTGTCATTCTTTGTGCACTTGCTTTTTCAGGTGCTTTGTGAAGAATTCTTCTTGAATACTTCACCCGCAAGGTAGGAAAGCAACAGATTGCTTCTTCTAAGGAGTTGTAGGCTGCTACTCTCAAGTCTCTAATCAATCAATGGTTATGAAATCCAGGGCAAATACCCACATTTTGATCATCATTTTTCATTTTACCATTTTTTGAAGGAAAAAAAACACTAGACATTTTAATATGAGACACATCCATTAAACTCGAGCAATATATTTACATCATTAATTTTCAAAAGCAGCCATTTTGATGCAATAATAAAATAAAGAAGCTCATAATTGGTTGCTAGCTGGAAGAATATTCCTTGACCAAAATGAGCACTTGATCCATGAACGTGGAGAGAGTCATTACAGAACAAAACCCTAATTGACTTTTACTGCAAATTAATGACACCTCAACATATAGTTAATACATATGTGCAGCTAGGTTCAAGGTATCCCATAACGTAGCACTATTGGAGGTTTACCTAATCATTGTCTATTACCATCAGAGAGACTTCAGTTTCAAAGTCAATTAGTGATGGGGATTAAGCTTTTAAATCTAATCTTATCCACTAATCAGCCTCTCCAAAGAATAGAATATCCCATGCGATTGTACCATACACTGCATGCTCCCACACTCATTCACAGAGATGTCACCACAAATCACGCACGTTTTCACGTGGTGTCTCGTGAGCGAAGCATAATGCATCGCTAAGCTAAGCTAAGCGTCAGGATTAAGCAACTGGCCTTGGGAAGCCGGACAGTGCTTGCGACCACCCGCTTCTCGACACGTGGAAGGATCTCGTTTAGAGAGAGAGAGAAACGGCGGCCGCCCATTGGCCACAAGATATGCTAAAATACAGTTTAATAAGGAAAGCAACGTTTCTTGCATTAAAGCCAAACGTACCGAACCAAACGCACAAACTGTTTGCGTATGTGCTATTTATATATATATATAGCGATAGATAGCTCCCACAGCAAACAATTCAGCACAATACACATTCTTTAAATTTTGTCACGCCCCCCACCATTCTCTCCAGAATGGACTGGACTAGAGGCCAAGCCATTGGCCATGGCTCCTCGGCCACCGTCTCGATGGCCAAGGCCAACCGGTCCGGTCAAGTATTTGCGGTCAAGTCAGCTGAGCTATTGAAATCGGAGTCTCTTCAGAAGGAGCAGAGTATTCTTTCATCTTTGGATTGTCCGCAGATTGTAGTGTACAAGGGGTGTGACATTACGAATGAAAATGGCAAGTTGTTCTATAATCTTTTCTTGGAGTACATGTCCGGTGGCACGCTTATCGATGCGATTCGGGAGGGCGGAGGCTGTCTTGACGAGTCTATGATCAGATTGTATGCTCGGACGATTTTGCTTGGCCTTGAGTACCTTCATTGTAATGGTATAGTTCATTGTGACATCAAGGGTCACAATATTTTGGTCACGGGTGGTGGGGCGAAAATCGCTGACTTGGGCTGCGCCAAGCGGGTTGATGATGAGGTGTCGGGGGCAACGCCAATTGCCGGCACTCCACTTTACATGTCACCTGAGGTGGCGCGTGGTGAGCACCAAGGGTTCCCAGCTGATATCTGGGCTTTTGGGTGCACCTTTCTCGAGATGGCTACCGGACAAGCTCCATGGGTGAATGTCTCGGACCCAGTTTCAGCCCTTTACCAAATCGGGTTTTCAGGTAATGTGCCAGAGATTCCAAGCTTCATGTCTCAGCAAGCCAAGGACTTTCTGAGCAAGTGCTTGAAGAGGGACCCGGAAGAAAGGTGGTCAGCCAATGAGCTGCTTACACATGATTTTATTACAGACCAGGAGCCAGACTTTGCCTTGAAGAAAATTATGAGCCGCTCAAATGTGAACACTCCAACATGTGTATTGGATCAAGTCCTGTGGGACTCGATCGAGGAGGTGGAGACAACTTGGGATTCGACCCATAAAAGTAGTTCTTTGGTCTCTCCAATTGAAAGAATCAAGCAACTGACCGAAGCCAACGGAGAAGTGCCCATCTGGTCATGGGATGATACCTGGGTCACAGTTCGAAGCAACGAACAAGAAATGGCTCCTTGTTGTGAGGATTATAACTTGGCATATGCTAATGTACGCATTGGCGACAGTGGGGCAGAGATAGCTTGGGTTAGCATAGAATATGACTTCGTCTTTCTTAATGAACCCACAAATGTTTGTGCGAATAGCACGTGTAAGGCTAGCAGTAGTGGTAGCTGTGGTGATGGTAGGAGGCACAAAACTTTGTCGATGCCTTTTGAACGTAGAAAAGATGCTTTCTATAGCAGTTCATTTTTTTTTGAAGGAAATAAACTTCGGTTTTCTACATGGCAATTCTTGCACATCATATAAACGAGGCCTTAAAGATGCATCGCATTTCTTGTTTAAAATCACATAATTCATCATAAATCACACTTGTTAAATTGATCTCCATCGTTGATTTGGGAAATTTGAAATAGTTAAATAGATTTGTCAAATTGATTGTGTCATTAATTATTATAAATGGATTAGTGATTATTATTGTAAATTTTAAGCTATCTCTTTCCCACCAGCAAATTGGAACACCGTTGACATTTGTCACATCCCACCATGAAAATCTAGCTAATCAGCTCTCTTCAATGCATTAATTCTCTGTTTCTTCCCACCAAAATGATATGGTGTTTTTTTATATTATTTTGAAAAAGTACATAAAAATGAAGAAAAAAGTGTAAATGATGAAGTTATTTTTAGGTGCGAAGAACTTGGGAAACATGTTAAAAGAAGTGTGACGCGGTGTCAAAAAACTTGAGATTTGTACTACAGGTCTCGGTTTGAGTCAAGATATATTCATTTTGAAAGATTCTGAGACAATTAGGGTTCTACTAACTTGACCTGAACCCACAAAAAAAGCTTAAAAGAGGTAGAGTTTCTTGTAATAATAATAAAAAAAACTTGGGAATCATATTAATTGACCACTATCCTTGAAAGCCCAATATTCGAACAAATAAAATGCATTGCTTGTACAAGTCATGCACCTTGTTGCCTGTCGAGTGAGAATGATATTGACAAGATATTGCTCGATTCCATGCTTGATTCCTATCTTTCCCTACCTTCTTATGTCATTTTGTTCATCACCGTGCTTCTAGATCTGTTTGTTTATTACTGTGATTTAGACTTTGTTTGTTTCTTGTATTTTTAATGATATTTTTTTTATTTTAAATTAAATTTTTAAATATTTAGATCATGCTAATACTAAAAATAAAATTTAAAAAATATATTATTTCAATACATTTCCAAACAAAAAATATTTTAAAAAACAATATTTGTAACTCTTAATATGTTTAAATTGTTTTTTACCTGAAAAAAATATTAGATTGGTATTTTAAAATGTTTATTATAGAATTTTAATATATCAATATTAAAATTTTTAAAAAATATTATTTTAATTAAAAAATATTATTCATTCGCATTACAAATCATAGAATGGTCCTCAAAAGTGCACACGCAACATTTACGTGGTGCCTGTGCAAAGGAATCAAGCCTTTATGAAACACGTACAAAATCTCTTTCGCTACAGTGGCTTGCACATCCGAAACAAATTTCGCTCCCTTATCTATGTTGTGAAATGTATTTTAACTTGGTGATGTTACTACTTGTATGCTCCATGGATTTCATGGCTTTTGTTGCCTCAATCGACCAGTTTCAAAGACTGTTCCCTATTTTGTTCATTGTTGTATCTTTTTTTTTTATAACCGGGTGTCCGGGTCAGCTTACATGCACCACAACTAATCCACGAATCCACTGGATACCCTGCAAGTCCAGTTGGCACGTAAAGCACTACGGGGTAACAAACATGCACAGAAAAACTTGAAACCGGACAAAGGAAACAAATCCCTTCCCCTGCTATGCCAAGACCTCAAGTGCCATTGTTGCATCTTTGCTATTCCTGTTGTGATGGATTTCATGGCTTTTGTTGCGTGGTGAGCTTACTCATTCAAATTAACAATCCTGGCACCCGTTTCTGTTAAATATGCGAAGGAGAGCTCAAAGTTCTTATAGCATCAGGACTGATGCTTGTTTTATCTGCACTACCAGTTCTGATCATCTTTGGCTTAAAACAATAACTTCAGGTTAAATTAATCACAGTCAATTGTAAACACGAATCATAATTACAAATCAAAGTTCGAGTCAATTCATCACTGGCCTCAAAAAGGTTAGCCCGACTCACCAGGACAGACAAGAGAATACCAGCAGTATTTGTTCTCTTTAACAAAAATCTATGTTAAGAAAAAAACATGTTAGAATTTCTGCTGACAAAATACATCCCTTATTTTTCAGCGTCAAGCTCTACATTTGAATTGAACTGAACACAAAATGAGAACCTATTTTTACACTCCTTTTCTCTGCTTTTCAATTTGTCGTTCTCTCCACACTTACAGGCTTACAACAATGCATAGATGGAAATTAAACCCTGAAGTATTCTTCTTGCTAATAGTATGAAAAAAATAAAATAAGCTGAGGATGAAAAGGCTATTTGACAAGTGGGGCTCAGTTCCTCAAGTATTCTTCTTGCTAATTGAACGTGAAAAATTCAAGTCCAGAGATTGCAACTGGCTCCTAAGGTTCTGATTCTCTTCAAGCAAACGATCATACTCAAGAAGGAACCCTTCCGATTGCTTACTTAGAGCAACTGCATTGGCTTCTGAAGTATTTACCTCTTTTGTCTTGACTTCCAATTCAGATTCCAGCTGTTTAAGTTTTTCTCGCAGTGTGGATGCCTCTGCTTCTAATGCTTTGGTCTCCGCAACCTTCCCATCCTCAAAACTCCGATTTTGTTTCTTTACATCCTCCATGGTCTTCCTCCTCATACGGAGTTCTCTGATATAATGGTGCAGACGGTCTATCATTAGCCCAAGAAAAAGGACGGAACCTGCACATAGTTACCTCAAGTTTATGCAGATTGGAGAGCGAAAAAGGTCTCTAGAAACAAGGGATTTTCAAAGGTAAATTGCCTAGTCTATCAACTCGAAAAAAAAAGAGTTTAAAAAGATTTAGAAACAGTCATGACTCACCTTTCAAAGTGATATATTTCTCAAGAGAATGCACTTACACCACTCCCTTTATACATTATTTACAGAAATACGGTTAACATCACTATATTCTTGAAAACTCTTGGAAAAGTTCACCGGAAAGCAATTCTAAAAATACAAGAAAGAGATCGCATGGTATAACTGTTATTTTAAATGAAGGCAATAGTCATTCTGGGACTGCGCAGAAGTTCATAGCATGTTAAATATGACATCTTGCGTGGCAAGGTTTCCTTTGCACACTTTACTGCCACTTAATGGCGAGAGAGAAGAGTCAGGAGAGGGATAATGCCAACCACCAAGGTGTAAAGTTTGATAAAAGAAAATGTTCAGAAATGAAAAACAGACACTTGAAGTTACAAAATTGGATTATGACCAAAGTTTTGCAAAGCATCTGAAGTTACACAGCATTCTGAAATGTAAGACTTATGGTTGAAAAACAGGATGTTAAATTTTATTATAAATGAGGTTGGACAGCATTCTGAAATGAAAAATAGATATTGTAAGTTATGTAACCCACCTTTGGCTTAAAGTTATTTGCATTTATAGCCATACTCAATGTACAATAGACCAGAGAACATATAACAAGGATAAAATCAGACAGCTGAAGAGAACTCCATTGGTATAAAAAGATGCAATATTTTAAAGTACTTTTGCATATATATGATTCGGGATGTTCTAAGTTTGACGTCTCAAGGGAACCATAGGTCTGCAAGGCATGACACATGCATAGACCAGAGCACGTATAATGGGAGGGAAATCCGTACAGCTGAAGAGAACTCCATTGGTATTAAAAGATGCCACATTTGGAAGTACTTTTGCAGTATATGATTAAGGATGTTCTAAGTATGACATATCAAGGGAACCATAGGTCTGCAGGGCATGACTCATGCATAGAAAGGTGAGATATCATTACTTTACTATATATGAGAGAAAAATCACAATGTATTGCTCTTAATTTAAAGTTCATAGTCACGGCATTCTTTTTTTGTTTTAAAAAAAAGGAAAAGCACCTTTGTTCCATATTGTGGCATTATTATAACATCAAAGCAGAGTTCAATCATCTATAACTTGGAAAAAAGCAGAGCACATGTGAAGACATCCATTCAAAATAATTTTCCTCCATCAAATAAGTGTCACATGCTGTCTTTAAGAGCTTGATCACAACAATAACGAAAGAATCACTTAATGGACACTCTCCTAAAATCATGAGCAAAGAGGTCCAAATCCCAAGTCCTCCCTTGATCTGACAAGGAAAAACATAATATTTGGACTCCATTTGCTAAAGGTCAATGAAAATCCAGATATTGGAGTTATGCAACTCAAGATATTCTTTTCTTCCGCAGCACTAGTTGCTTGATGATCCATCTTCCATAATGATGGAGGATACAATGCTATCGTTCTAAATTCTAAAAAAACTAGCCAATAATAAATAGGGTCAAATCAAATGCCTCATTCATCACATCATTCAACATGCATGTTTGAAGCAAGAAAAAAAAGAGTCAATTTCACAATCAAAACTCAGAACAAATCTCTAATTTAGATATCATTCTTCAGCGTTAACAATGGATCGAAGATATCTCCAATCCAAGATGAAATAGCAATTTTTTTCATCAAATCATGAGTAAAGCAGATAGATTATCAGCCCCGCCAAACCAATAACAAACATATCAAACGAATCAAATCTCAAGCACACAGTCCAATCACATTGCATTAACCTCACAAAGCTGAAAACTTTAACAGAACAAAAAAAACATTAAACCAAAAATAATTCAAGAAACAAGAATTATTACCCATAAGAGTAGCCTCTAGCAGATGTTTAGCCATAAGAACCTGGTCTGTAGGATTAACAACACCACCATCATGGAACCCTCGTTTCTGGATCTTCACCATACTATAAAAGCTCGACATTAAAACCACAAACACTGTCCCTGCAACTGTCTTAACCATGACTGGTCCCCGCCCTCCCTTGACTCGATCCAAGCTCATTATCAACAATTTTCTTGATGGGGTCTTGAAAACAAATAACAATATCATTGCCATCTCTGAAAATATCACTGTAAACAAAAGCTGAATCATTTTTTAGAGTTCTTTTTTAGCAAAGATTGAGTCTTTTGTGTTAATTATTAAAAAGATTGAATCTTTGGATGTGCAGGATCAAGGATTTTGTGGGTTTGAGGTATTTATAACAATGAAGATGATGATCAAAGAAAGCTTACAGAGATAACATCAACGAAGAGGTTTTTATTGAATGGAATGGAGAAAGAGAAGGTGGGTTTTCTATTTCTTAGTGTTAAATGAGAATAATTTTGTAGTCTCCTTTGAAATGTCATTTATTAATACGTGAAGGTAGAAATTATATAGTCCTTGTATCTTTTAGATTTAGTCACCTTAATCCAATAGTAAAAAATACAAATTCAAGCTAATAACCCTTCATAGTAATTTTTTTTTTAATAATATTGAGATAAACCATTTTTTATTCTAGATCAAATTAAACTATTTAGTTTGTATTTATCAATGATAGAAACTCTCAATATAAATTTATATATCTGTGTATATATAAAATTACAAAATATTTATATATTGATGGTATTAAAATCGAACTAAATTAATTGATGAGTTATATATTTTATTGGTCCACAACAAAAATATATATTATTTGTGCAATTGACTTGGTAAGAACTTACTAAACTCAATAAAAATCAGATTCAATCAGGTTGAATTAATTAAAAATAAACCCGCTAGAAAAAAAAAAGATGTTGAACCGAACCTAATTGAATTGGTAAACTAATGGTTGAATCAAAAGGCCAATGAATCAGCACCTTTAAAAATCCAAGCTCAAGTTCAACTATGATAGGTGAGGATGAATAGATCAATTCAATATAAAAGAGGATCAAATTGATTAAAATATTTTAGATATGTGATTTGACTAAAAGTAAAAAATATGATGGACTACGTGCGATTTTGCACTTAACAATACTTTTTGAACGTTTCTTGTATTTAACTTAATCTAAGAATTCAATTTTTTTTTAGTTTTAACACTAGATTATACATTCATGTTGTGCTGTAAATTTTTCTTTATCTTTTGATCTATTTAAAATTAAGTTATCTATTATAGAGTTCTCGCAATGTAATTTAGTTCGACTGAATGAATTTAAAAAAAATAAAAATAATTAGCAAAAATCATTGTTTAGAAAAAACTAAAAAAACTATTTTTTTAATATTAAGATGACTCAACTAAGTTTTAAGACTTTGTTTTTTTAAAATATTTTTATTTAATTATATAATAATAAAAATAAAATATAAATCAAAATATATTTATATTTGCTTACGACTCGATAAAGCAAATTAAATTAAAAAAGATAAAGTAAATATTAAAAAGTTCATAAAAGGAAAGAAAATGGAAACATCTCCTTCACTGAGAAGGAACCATTGAGGTGGCATCCCATCTTTTTCATGTAGCAAGTAATGCTTATGTATTTGAGAGAAGGAAAAATGATGTGCAAATAGTAAGATTTGATTTTGTGGGACTTTTGTCAATCAACTCATGAAATACCTTTGATCAAACTCATTATAAATTTTCTCAACCATTTTTTTTTTTTTAAATGAACATTTCCTAAAATTGTTTTGAAAATACCCTCATTTTTTTTTTCCCAAGGAAACATAACTTGATGACCAATAACTTACAATCTACACAACAAGTACATGACGACGTGATGACAAATAGCTTACAATCTTCACAGCAAGTCCCACGCGTCCCTTGTAAAAATTGAGTCTTTAGACCATAGCATGACCCGGACCATGTGTCATTTCCATGCAGAAAATTATTAGCAAAGAGACTCAAATAATCAAATTATTAGTGAAGTAAGAACAGATAGAGCAATAGGAAAATTTCCATTAAAAATTTCAATCAACATTCATCACACGTTACACACATAAATAAGGGCTAATGTTGCTGACTTTATGGCTGCTGAAAACAATGTGCTAAATATCCAATTGGAAGCATTATTCATCAATGGTGACATATGGGTGATCCCTGATCTTCTTCTTCTGCTAGCCTTTGGTCAATGCCATGGACTTTGCTCGGAGATTAAGAAATATTCCCCTGAAAATGAAGGAAAAGAAAGCCAATTTCATATGCTGCAAAATCTAGTAAGAGAAATTTAAGACAGAGATGAGGAGGTTGGAGATGAAAGGAATACCAGCCAACTGCGATAAGGCTGTGGAAGATGACACGGAATTGCAGTGGTACATACAGGTGATTAACCCACCCAACAACCGGCCAGAACTGCATTTTTTCATTTATCCAAGTTTTATGACAATTAATAGACTTGTTATTTAAAATTACAAACTGATTTAACTAATTAGAAAGGAGTAATACCGTCCATGATGTGAACTGCACTGCTGGGTATTCCTTCTTTAGTTTAGTTTTCACCTGCGACCAGGGTCTTCCTGCATTTCATGTTTCTTGTTAGATGATAAGCATCGTAATGTTCGCTCTCATGCAACAAACAAATCAATCAGCACATCGTTTCCCAATGTCTCTGTGAAATTTTCTCATACCGAGACAACACGTGCTTCTTCCAAGCGAACTTCGTTTTAAATTTCTACAGTTCTTTTACATTAAAGTCATGCAAAAGTACTTAGAATTAATAAATGGAAGAAATCTTACATTGGGATCATAATTGTGGAGTGATTCTTTTCTGCTAATCAATCGATTTATTTTTTAATCCCTTTGTTTCCGCTAAAGATTCTTTTCCATGGATCTAGACTTATAACTTCACCAACGTAGTTTTCTGATGTGTCTTACAAGATTTTAAACAAGTGAAGCTTAGAAAAGCTAACCATCAGATAGGATTGCAGCATCGCTGAGTTAAGAATCTTAAGATGCAGATATGGACTTACCGTCAATAACCATCCCATAATAAACCATGAAAACCAAGTTGTTCCAAGGAGAAGCTGTCAACTGCTCCACTGCCACCTGATGCAATAATTCAGCATTTTTTAGTGGCTTTTAATTTGATAAGCTACAAAAAATAGCGTGATTGATTGAATGATCACCACTATTTACTTATGCATCAGGTGTTGCAGTAATATATAGAGCATAATTACAGTTGAACAAATTTGAGCATGAAACTAGTTATATGATGGAAATGTTCTAATTTATAATTATAATAGAAGAATTGAGAGTTCAGAGTTTTACAGGTGGAGTCACAAGTCAGTATACCTTCTTGGCAACTGTTGCTGTATCCTTCTTTCCCTTGAAAAGTTTATCCAGTAGTATATGTAGGAAATGCCCGAATGGTCCAAGATATCCAAACCCAAAAAGCTGCATTTACCCACTTTAGGATGAATGATTGTGAAAGAACAGGAAAGGAATAACAGTAGATACACATATTTTAATTAACATTTCACAAGATGACATGCATGCAACTTGAAATATCCTCAACTTATTACAGCATTTAAAGATTCAAATTGATTTGCTGTAACTTCTGAAAGCTACCAGGGGATCACTATTGTGTTTTGGTATGGTGAATTCAATTACGATTGAAATATAGGTAGATTTGTTCATCTTTGTGCACAAAATGCTTGTCACTTGCATCTAATGCCTGATATATAGCAGAAAGTGAACAAATGTAAACCATTGGTTAAATAAGTTAGTTTGATTCCACCGAATAGGATCACCACACAAAACCCTAATTCAATTTTTTATTGCTGAACAACTCGATATATACTAGTCCTTGGGCGAAAAAAAATTATAGAGCTACAGTATTTTTGGTATAGTTCCTTTCTTTGCTTTCAATGGCTCCTGACTATTTGATATCAAGCTTGATGCACATTCACCAAGCAACATCAACATGGTAAGAAGAAACAATTTACAAACCAATGGAAAGTGGTCTATCACAGTATACCAGTCTACAACTATACCAGTCTACAACTAACTGAACTACACAGATAAGTTGACTTCATTGAGCTAAAACTGATAATCCAAACTTCCCACAAAATCTCTCAGCTTTCCTACTACTTCCTATCAATTAGAATTTTGCTTACTCCAGAGTCCTAACACATAAATTACTAAGGATTCTGGCTCTACCGGTCAATGAAGTTAATGTATTATATAATAAAAAACAAAAGGGAAAAATAAACTGAAAGATATAAAACTCACACGGCTCAATCAGTTGCATTGGAAAACAATTGAAGGAAATGATATGAGAAAGAAATTAGTTTATACCACTTTGAGCAAAATCCTTTTAATTTGAAGTTTCTGAATGCCAGAGAGTTTCTGTGATACTATGTCACTGAGAGCTGACAACACCCCTGCTGTAATTGCCTGCGTTGCACAAATTTTCTTACAACATCAGACCACAATACTAATTCACAACGGTTAGCAATTTACAAATTTAGATCTCAACTTTTCACTTCCAAACTCAAAACAATTGCAATAATCAAGAGGGCAGTTGACCTCAATTTCCCATTTTTTTTATAAAAAAAACCAGAAAACTGCAAAGACCCAAACTTTCATCACATTCTTCTCTCAACCAAAGCAGCCCATAAAAAATCAACACAAAAAAAAACTAGAAAAGATTCAAACTTTCATCAATTTCTTCCTCGATCAAAACAACCCATCAAAATCAAATCCTAAACAAACAAGAAAACCCATAAAAAACAGAGATTGTTTTCACATACAGACCTTAGTTCTTAAGGGGTGGTGTTGAAGCTGTAACATATACTGTTGCAGTCCCTTCTTTGCTACTGACCCCATTTTTGTATTCCTTTCTCCTCTCAGATTGGGCGAGAAAGACTCAACTTTTTATACTACTAGTCACTCTCACCTAACTCCCCCTCGTCTCTTCTCTTGCTAACTTGACCAACTGCTCGCTCTAAAATATCTAACGAGGCATAGAAAAAGTGACAAGTGGTACATGTGTTTTGTAGTCTCGGTACTGCCTATGTAACATGTGCCGATTGCAACATGAGTTGACTATATTCACAACAACCATAGATATTAAGCACGGTTAGAAGATTAACCGGTGCACGGTTTGGGTTACAAATTGAATGCATTAATTTTGGTTCAATTACTTTTTTAAGTCAATAAGATATTATTTTCTAAAGAAAAAATAAAAATAAAATTAACCAAATCAAATAAAATCAATTTTCTTAGTAAATCAAGAGATGAATATATCATATCTTACATCCACCACAGAAGTTTACTAACCATGTTCACAGAAAACATGAGAATATTCAATGTCCTTTGCCTTGGAAATAGCTACCTAGTAGCACATTTTTTACTGGGTCAAGAAAATGATGTGCTAACCCCTCTATTTGTTTATGTAAAATTACTGTGATTTGACTTTTCTTATGATAAACCCTCTTCCTGTCTGCCTATCAGCACCTTGATGCTATTTTTTTTATTTTATTTTCCAGTAAGGGTATCAATTTGATGATTTCTAATTAGGTGGTAGGTGGTAGTTTTCTAATAATTGAAATAAGCTATCTGCATCAAAATTAGGTGTCCATAAGAAAATTTTAAGACTATTTTAACCCCCCCCAACAACTCACCTATAACATCTTAGCAATAAATGGGATACCACTACTCAAATGCCAAGCAAATCATCCATGAGAAGAATTCTTATACACCTTAAATCTATCTTGACCAAGTTCAAATTATAATAGAGGAGCTCCATTACCAATTCAAATGATAATTTAAGATCCAACTTGGTATAGTCCGATTTAGAGTTTTGGATAAGTTTTTTTCCTTTAAAAAACCCTAAAATAACATCATGTTAGAAAAAAAACTAAGAACTTCTTAGTGTGATTTGATTAGGTTTTTTTTAATGTTTAACCAGATTAATCAAATTAACTTATTAAATCATTGAGTTTGACTTTTTGTCCTTTTTAATTTTAGAATTTCATGTTTTGATTCTAAATTTGATTTATTTAACATTTGAATACCTGGATTTCAAGAGAGAAAAGAGTACCAACTTTGTTTATCGAGATTCTTACATACCATTAGCAATTTTATATATATATATGGAATGGACTACATTCAACTAATTAACAAAAAAGTAGATAGAGCCATGAGGTCACATGATCGATCAAGCCTATCTTTTGATATAATTCATTATTTTTTTAAAAATCTTAATTAAATGTAATTATAAATAAAATAATTCAAAATATATTTTAGATATTATTCCATTAAATACCACTCTATATTGCATTTGTTTTTAGATAAAACTAAAGCATTTTATTTCTTATAATATTAACAATCACTTTATTAATTAATTACCATATGAACCTAATATGCAATTTTTTTAGGATTTGTAATCATGAACATTCGCTAAAAACTAAATCTATATTTTATTATGAATGTTTTAAAATATTTTCTCAAATTTTCTATTCTCTCTTCAATTGCATATAATATATCAAAAATGATTTTTAACATTTGTTTATATATGAACCATTCTTTTCATATCATGAGAGGCTTTTTAATTCAAAAAATGATATTTATGATAAAATAAAAAAAAACTATATTTTCATTAAAAAAAAATGCATTAATAATTAAATGTAGTTTATATTGAAGATATACAATTTTCTTAATTATTTTAAATTATTCAAAATTTTACAAAAAAGTTATTTTGATCTTTAACTTTTAATTAAAAAACCTTTTTATTAATTAAAAAGTATTTCTGTAAAAAAAAGTGAACAAGAAAGAAAATCTTTTATAAAAAATATATTTTTTAAATATTAAGTCATAATCTTTCGATCAAATATTTATCTGAATGGTACGAAAACTAAATAAAATAGAATTTAAAAGTCATCTCGCAACATAAGACAGATAAATAGCAAATATCATTTTAAAACAATCGGTGATTAAACAAATAATTTCCAATCGTTATTTTCTTCGTAAACTCAAAGGTAACCCAACTTTTCCTTTATTTCCCTTATTCTTAATTTGATCTTAATCCCAATTAACAAGTTAATGATGTAATCAATGAGAAGACATTGCCCAATTCCAAAATATTCTAGTCTTGTCTCTAGTTCTTGAGATCATGATATTAACTTGTGGAAGGGGCAATAAGAAGTTGATCAAGCAAGAAAAGCTTCTGCATGAGCAATGATCATGCAACAAGAAACTGAGAAAACATAAATTATAACAGCAGAATTGATCAATTTAAGTTGCAGTCGAAGACCCGATAGAGGTACACGCTAGAGTCTCATGAATTTTGAAGCTGACAAATATTCTAATGGGGTGAACGGGTCCGGTCAGCAGCCATTAGCCAATGATCTTCACTGCTGGTTGCTATATATACCTTCCACTATCTTCCTCCATTTTCCATCATCAACCTCTCTTCATACGTACAAACTCATTAAAGAAATCAAAGAAATTCTTGTACAGTATGACCTCTTTGCAAGCTTCAAGCTTTCTTTTCTCTTCCACTTGTAGCTGTTCAACAAGAACCCATGCAGCCATTACAGTAGCTAAACTTCCAAGAATTCCCTTTTCAGCTCCAAAAATTCCATTGAAACCGGTTGAGGATTTGAATTTACGAGATGGATTCAAAGGTAAAATCCCATTAGAAAACAATGATCCTGCAAATAGCACAGGACTAGATCAATATGAGGCGCCAATCATTTCTACGACATCTACCACAGCAACAGCCAAGCTTTATGCGATCTTGGAAGCTGTTGGTGATAGAGTAGAGATGCACGGAAATATTGGAGAGCAACGTGACAATTGGAACAAACTTCTTATGAACTCAATTAATATGATCACTCTCACAGCTGCAACTATGGCCGGTGTAGCAGCAGGTGGCGCAGCAGGAGCTCCACTTTTGGCATTGAAGTTATCATCAACTCTTTTATTTTCTGCTGCTACAGGAATGTCAATCATCATGAACAAAATCCAACCTTCACAGCTTGCAGAAGAGCAAAGAAATGCCACGAGATTGTTCAAGCAGCTTTATAGCCAAATCAAAAACACACTAGCTGTTCATGATCCTACTGATACAGACGTGGAGGATGCAATGGACAGGGTTTTGGCTCTTGATGAAGCTTATCCTCTTCCTTTGTTAGGGAAAATGATTGAAAAATTTCCTGAAAAATTTGAGCCCGCTGTTTGGTGGCCTCAGCCAAACAAGTCCCACAGTAGAAAACATGTGAAAGCAGAAGGAAAGAATGGGTGGAGTGAGGATGTTGAAGAGGAAATGAGGGTGGTGATTGAAGTGATCAAGAGAAAAGACAGTGAAGATTATATGAGACTCGGGAACTTGGCATTGAAGGTGAACAAGATCTTAGCCGTCTCAGGTCCATTGCTTACTGCCATTGCAGCTGCTGGGTCTGCTTTTGTCGGCCATGGATCATGGGCGGCGATCGTGGCAGTCACAGCAGGTGCATTGGCTAGCACAGTCAATACATTTGAGCATGGTGGCCAAGTTGGAATGGTGGTTGAAATGTATAGAAACTGTGCTGGATTCTTTATTCTTTTGGAGGAATCAATTGAGTCCACAATTCAAGAGAAAGATTTGAGCAATACGTAACTGAACGAAGCACACCGA